>JASANX010001054.1:114760-135088 GCA_030849745.1 Trypanosoma scelopori
GGGGGTCAAGTAGTAGCGGTGACGTGAATAACATCATGCCACCAAGACGGAGGAAGGTGGCGCAGAGTGGCGCTCCTCGAGCGGGTCGCAGCGTGAGTTTTGAGGAGTTCTACGGCGGTGTCTACGGTGCACGCTGGCCTGCCCTCCGAAAGGCGCTGACCGCACCGGCGAGGAGTAAAGTGGGGTTGTGGAACCGCTTCTGCCAAATGCCCTTTGAGAAGGCGATGCCAAATGCGAGGCGCGTTGATGATGAGTCATCGCTGCAGGTCTTCTGCAGCGGGGATGGCGGGGGGATGCAGCAACACCCTGTTAGTGATGAATTTAACGTCAAGGCGTACTACCTGCTCGACTACACATCGGTCCTTCTTGTGGAGCAGCTAGATGTTGGTGCATTTGATCACGTGCTTGACTTGTGCGCCGGATCGGGAGGGGCGTCGGTTGCGATTGCGCAGTTCCTGTCCGCCGATGGAGTATTGACGGCGAACGAGCAGCAGGGCGAACGCTTCTTTCGACTGCGCCGAAATGTTCAGGAGCACGTCCCATCTAACTTTGTCCCTGTGACGTTTACGCAGCGGAAGGCTGAGACGTGGCACAGCCCGTCAACGTATCACCGCGTTCTTGTTGTTGCCCCTTGCACCAACGAGCGTCGGTTTTTTCAAAAGTCTGGTGGTTCCCAGATGAGTTCCGAGAAGTGGACGATGGAAACCTCCGCGGAGCTCTGCTCGTTGCAGCGTGCACTGCTGCAACGAGCGATTGAGGGTTGCCGACCGGGGGGGCGTGTTGTGTACAGCACGTGCTCCATTTCCCCTCTGGAGAACGACGACGTTGTGGAGGGCGTGTTGCAGCGGACACGATGTCAAGTGGAGGTGATCCCGCCGACGCTGCGCATTGGCGAGAAGACACGCTACGGGCATTTGGTGCTTCCAGACACTTGCAAGGGGTGTGGGCCAATGTTCTGCTGCATTCTGCAGAAAGTGTCTGACCGGCGAGAGGAGATCGACGATGACACGACCGATGATGATGACGATGATGATGATGAGGAGGAGGAGCATTAACACGCACACGCACACATGTGTGCATCGAATAACATGAGATAAATGCACATAACACTACCGGTAGTCGTGTCACCACCTCCTCCCTTTCTCTTTCTGATCTCTTTCACACACACACACCACACACAATCCTTTTCCGTGCTTTTCCCCCACCCCCCCTCCTCTGCTTGGTTTCATTGGCGCCTGATTCGATGTGGTGTTAGTTTTATTCATGGCGTAGCGGGGGTGAGGTGACGGTTCATGAGGATTTGGTTCCTACGGCGTCAGGGATGCGTAACAGCGGCGGGTGCAGCCATGGCGCTCAAGCACTCGTATCGGCAAATCGCGGGCGGTGGCAGTTCTTGCAGGTCCACGCATACTGGCGTTCATGCAGCGGATAAGTACCACCTGCCAATAAGGCGTGCCCTGCACTTCATCAAGAGGGGATTGCGAGGTGACGCGCCGCTGACAAACATATTGGCAGATGAGGAGGATGAGGAGGTTCTGCACAGTGATTCGGAGGCCTCAATCCTCAAGCGTGATGCCGTGCGCTACGCTGCATACCACTGTCACCACATGCTCAGCTCCTTCCGTCTTGAGCGCCGGAGGTGGATGGAGAATGCACAGCTCTCTTTTGGTGACTTGTCCCGCGTGATGGAATACGCATTCTTCGCATCTCTCCTGCTGCACCTTACTGCGCTCTATGAGACTGCCGACAAGTACTGCGAAGCGCTGGTTAATGTTGCCATGTCTTGCAGCATATTTCTTTCAATGAACGCGGACTGCCTTCATCACGCTGATGTCGCTCGACAATCCCGAAAGAAAATTGATACGGAGACGATGACGTTATCACCGGACGAAGAGAGGGAGGGAGTGAGGAGTAATCCGTGGAACTCCTTGCACTGGGCAGTGGTGCATTTTAGCCATGGTGTACGCGTCTGGGGTCTCCTAGATCACACAGACCTACTCTTCGATATGGGGCGTACGGCGTTGCCGTTCAGCAAGATGCTGCAGACATTTGCGAGGGTTCTTCGAGATGATCGGATTATGGGAGTGGAGTTGACGGTGGAGGAGGCGCGCTTCATCTCATATATCATGTCATGTGACGGGTCTGACCGATGGCTTGGTGGCACGCCACTTCGCACTACCGCAGACTCCCCTCAGACTGCTCTCATCGTGGGAAACGATGATGTGGATTTAGAGGATGGCGTTCATTTTGCCCAACAGCGGCGCCTGCAACTTCTGCCGCTCCTTTGGTTGGTGCTACTTGGGCGTCACCATGCATTACTTGAGGAGCCCCATCGGTTTCGCCCCGTGCGACACGCTCTGCTGCGTACATTGCCACTCTTCAGCAAGGAGTCAAAGGCGGACACAACGCTGAAGCTTCTCGTGCGATGTTTTTACTGTTCAACGTTTCACCCTTCGCGGGCGAGCTCAGTAGAGGTGGGTGCTCTTCTTGCCCAGATGGAGCATCATGGTGTGTTCCCGACGTCATTATCGCACTCATCATCATCATCATCATCATCATCATCATCATCGAGGACACCGCAGGTTGAGTTGCTGCGAGCTTGGATGAACACAACAACACCGCAAGAGCCGGCCCCAGAGGTGCGCTACCCTCGTGGGGCCCTGATAGCCTTCCTAAACATTCCACGATGTGCCATGCAACTGATGGGCACCAATTACACAACCGCTGACGACGGGGAGGCCTTTGTGTATGAACTTCTTCTTCTTGCCATGCTGCAGTGGTCGTTTCGCCAGATACGGACGGGATCGTTTCCTGGGGAATTGGATGGACTCTTGCTCTCCGCGCAGCATGTGGCGTCGCTGCTTGACCGCGCAAGTGGCCTTGAGAAGGAGGGCTGCAAACGAGAAGGCGCTCTTGCGTTTGCCGTCGAGGCGACACTTCGGGCCTTTGCGGTGCGGGTGGCCGTTATATGTGCAGGAAACTGCGTGCTGGACTCGAAGGCACATTCATCACTGGAGGAATTTGACCGCACGCTGGAGCGTGTGTTGCGGAAAGAGGCAGAGGAGGGCGCCATAGGATGCGTGCCAGAGGTGTACGAGAGCAACCGGCACCGGTGGATCACCAGGACGTAAATGGATGCTCCCAACACCGATGAAACTCTTCTTGTTTTCGCTCCTCGTTCTTCGTGTGAGTGTATATGTACGTGTGTGTGGAACTGCATCTGCCACTCTGCGCCTTTTATCATTGCTTCAAACCCCCGCACTGCCACTATTTCTTTCGTCCCTCCTCTTGTATGCACACGAACACGTGTTGCGATGGAGAGCACGTGGACGCGTGTTTATCCCATTTCTTTTCCCACCCGGCTCCAGCAGCAAGAAACACCACAACTGTACTCTCATGTGCCGTTCCTAATTTTATTCTTACATCCCCTTTTATTGTCCATCTGTGTTTTCTCTCCTTGTCCCCTTTCCCATCACACACTCTCTCCTCCACCACCACCACCCTCGTTGGAACCTTTCTTTGCTTTTTCTTCTTCTTCTTCTTGCGTGGGGAAGGAGAGGGTGGGAGGGTTGGCCCTACTCTCACAGCAGGTGCAGATAGTGAAGATAGTACACTCCCCTCACCTCCCCTCTCCTCTCCTCTTCCCTCCCTCCTTTTACAGGCATCACATCCGTCGTGCAAGTGGAGGCAAGGGAAAATTGCACTGAGAGATCGAGAGAGAGAGAGGTGGTGTGTGTGTGTGTGTGTGTGTGTGTGTGTGTGTGTCTTTGAAACCCATATGCATACCCCTGATGTGGCACGGCGCTGCACGAGGTACGATGATGGAAGATTTATCCTCGGCAACGATCTTGTGCCGCTGTCAGAGGGGAACGTTGATCGCGAGCGCGAGGAAGAGCTCAAGCGTCTCCAGGAGTCTATGGAGGAGGCGACAGAATTTGTCTTTCAGCAGCGTCTTGAGATTGCTCGTTTGCATGGCACTGCATATCTTTCCAAAGCAGCAGAACAGTTGCTCCATGTGCATGATAGTACCGGAAAGTCTCGCAGTGCGCTGAAGCAACTGCTAGATCTGGAAGATGGTTTGTGTCAGCAGGTGAATCAGTACATTCGAGCATCAAATGTTACAGCTCTTCACTTTCTCAACGAGAAGCAGTATTCACGCGCCCTGCAGATATTACTGGGGGTGGAGGCGATTGTGCAGAAGGGCGCAGGAAAAGGGTTTCCTTTCTTTGCCGCCAGGGATTGTATCGTTCAGGGTTCCAGGAGGGGGTTTGCTCAGTCGGTGGAGGACCCACAGTCCGCGAATGAGGGTGGTGTGCAGGAGATTTTTGTTCCTTTTTTTACTGGGCGACATGAAAAGATGCGGCAATCTGCGCTTGCTGTGGTGGAGAATAATATTGGATTATATCACTTCAAGATCGCGGAGTATGAGTTAGCAGGGCGCCGCATTTCCCGCGCGCTTCATTTGGAGGAATTATTGGACGTGGAAACAGTCGGGGTGACGTATTTTAATTTAGCGCAGACGCAGCACCAGCTCGGCTGCATGGAGGAGGCTCTTTCCGCCATCTCTTTAGCTGAGGAGTCGATTGAAAAGCGCATCTGCGACTACCAGATGCAGCGAAATCACCTTCGTCGAATTGTAGGATGCGAGAATGGCAGTTCACCTACTGTCCTTTCGGGTTTAGAAAGGCGGAGGCTTGATATCTACCTTAGATGGCGGGAAGGCGTGTGCCTGCTTTCGCGCGTGTTGGAGATGCATGGACGATGGCTGCAAAGCAACGGAGCCTACAAGGCTGCCTTGCATCGTTATGAGCAAGGTGATCGGTGGTTTTCCTCAGTTGGTCCGCACAGCACTGAGGAAAAGGTATGGTGGGGGCAGTTGCATCAGCACATACGGGAGTGCAAACGATCTCTGCGACACAATGGCTGTGTGCCCAAGGCACCCGTTGCGTCTACGCTGGCAACTAATGCCGCAGTTCCTCTGGAGCCGAAGAGCACCATCGTCACAACGGCGCTCCCACGCAAAATTGAGATTCTCGTTGACATGGCGCCGAAAGCACCACTGCAGAATGGTCGAAGAGGCGGGAAACATGAAGAAGAGGAGGTGAAGGAGGCGGTGCAGTGGCGAGAGAAGCGACGGCGAAAATTACGGTGGCAGCAGCTGCAGCAGCAGCAGATGGGGGTTGGTGAGAATTGCGGTCAGTTCGAACGGCAACGCCATGCAGACGCGAACGGGCTTTCTTTCGGCGTCTCAAATCGGATGCCCAGCGAGAACACGAAGTGGCCATCCAGCGACAGCGCCTTGAATTTGTATCGTCACCCTGGGAAGGCACGCCGTCCTCCGTGGGACTGCAGCACCGTGATCGGATGTGATGACGGAAGGCGAAGCCGCTGGATGTCGACAGATATGACATCCCCGTCCAACTCAGGAGCGCAGACGACGTCATCGCGCGGCACCTCCGCGACGAGTATGACGCCTTGCCCAGCGCGCCAGCGGCATCAGCAGCAGCAGCGGCGGCAACAACAACAACAACTTCGGCATTGTATGATAGATGAGGAGAGTGAGCATCCGTATGGTGGTGGGGGCTCTTCCTCTCCGCCCAACGCGGCTTGGGTGCCGCCAGGTGAAGGGATTGGGTGTTCGTCAAGCGCTGCGCAGAAATCGATGGCGCTTAATCGGCTACTAACCGAATCCCGCTTCAACGTGAGGCGCGCATGGCAGGCAAATAGCAACTCGCCTGTACCACCTTTGAGTGGAGTGTGTGTTGTACCGCCCGTGCGACGCGTCTACATTCTTCAAGCCTTTGCTCGGGCAATGGTGTCGCTGTTGGAAACGAGATGGAGGGCGATCTCACGCGGGATGCGGTTTGTCGTTCCCAGTGGGTTCACGGAGTCTTTATTTTCTCTCAGCAACTCTGGTGGGCGTCACCTGACGAGTGATACGCCGCAGGCTACACCTGAAAGCTGCAATAGCAGAGGAAACCACACCATGTCGAATGGTGGTGTACATGTATCAAGACCCTGTGGGAAGTCGCCTCTAAACCCGTGCAATGTGCTTCTAGCCTTTGTGGCGGCACATCGTTCTTGCTGCCTTGTGAGGGAGAAGCGTCTTGATGAACAGTGCGCAAAACTTATGGCGTCCGTACAGCTATGCGCTTCGGGACGAGACCGTGCACAGACACACATGTGCACTCGGTGGTTAAACGATCTCTCTACCACCGCCGGATCACGAGAATGCGAGCATTCATGTAGTAGCAACCAAACCTCTCGGATAGGGGAGGAAGGAGTCAATGGAAGCACAAGCCCACATGAGATTGGTTCTAATGGTGTTAGCATCCCGGAAGAGAGATTTCAGAGACGGTACAACTCTCTGCTGCGCATGTTGCCCCAGGGGGAACCAGGTGATGCTGGCTGTGCGGCTGCCAAAATGACGAACAGCCACCTTAAATGCGACCCGGTGCTAACCATCAATTATGTCGTGGGGCCTGGAATGTACACCGCATTGCCCGCCAAGGCGCGCGTTTCTGAGGGTTCATCATGCACCCACGACGGAGCGGCAAAGCTATGCAGCATTCCTTCTTCCTCCTCTTCCCCCACTACAGCAGCAGCAGCAGCAGCAGCAGCAGCAGCAGCGTTGCGTCAGCTTCCTTGCAGAAGTCCTTCAAGTACGCAGGAGCCGGTGGTGGATTCCGAGATAATGCCTCGTGAGGGCTCACACAGTGCCTTCCAGTGGAGTTCTCACCAGCCAGTGGTTGTGCAGTCGCTCGATGGCTCTGATGTGCTGGACAGGAGCAAACTGTATGACAGGTTATGTGGACTTCCACCACGCCACCCTGTCCTTCTCCGCAAATCGTCCTTTTCCCGAGCAACAGGTAGTTTCATCACCCGCGCCACAAAGGAACTTATTCGCCAACGCGCACTGAGAGAGGAGGCCGCTCTTATCATTCAAACGGTATGGCGGGAATGGAGGAAGTGGCGGCAGTCGGAGGCGGTGCGCAGGCTCATATATAGATGACGCTGGGAAGGCCATGATGTGCGAATGTACGTGACAACCACAAGGCGGTGGAATGGCGAGAAGAAGGGCGGGATGGGGGGCTGGGCGAATGCAGTTATTTTAGTGCATCTCTTAGCGGGGCGTGTCTGGCGTGGTGGCGTCCTCCTGCCCCCCTTTTCTCTTCCCCTCCACGTGCGGCATTACACATGTGTATGAAAAACAAAACGAAGGCAAGATGCGGCATGTTGGCGCAGTTCTTCGTGCTGCACTGTTGGATTCTTCGTCGTCTTCCTCGTGGTTTTGTTTTGTTTTGTTTCTTGTCGTCGACGTCCTTATTAGTCCTACACCGTCTTGTTTATATGTGCTCTTCCTCTTTCTTTGATGATGCCACCACCACCACCGCTGCTCCGGTTAAAAACTGGAGTGCGAGACGCGATGATCACCGACTGCGCTCCATCACACGGAGCATCGCAATGATGTTCCCCCCCCCCTTCTTCTTCTTCTTCTTCTTCTTCTCGTTGTTGTTTGTTGTTGTTGTTCTTCACTCAAGCAGAAAAACGAGGATGCAGAATGGGCAACAACAACAACAACAACAAAAAGTCTGACGAAAGAACAGGCGTAACACGTTACCTTTTTTTTTTTATTTATTTATATTTATATATTCATCATCATCTTCTTCTCCCTCCTCCTCCTCCTCCTCGGGTTTGCCTGCGTCTTTCCTCCGTTGCACCTCCACCCTTTTGCCTCTTTTTTTTTTTCGTCTGTTTGCTTCTTCGTTTCTGGTGTCTCTTGCCGCATCCTGCCTGCGCGCTGCATATGCGTCTGCACAAGACACGCGCGGGTGTCGCGAAGGAGAAGGAGGTGATGTAAACACACATCACTCATATTTATAGTTTTGTTTACGCAATTGTTTTCTTTTTTCTTTTTTTTTTTTCTTGCCTTCTGCACTTTTCCAACAGCAGCATCATCAGTGGCGGCAGTATTTTTGTATATTATGGAATTGACATACGCGTTTCGCTCCGCTGCGGCGCGCAGCGGACATGCAGTTTGTTGGTGCCCTCCGTGGCGTGCCATCTTGCAGTTTGGCGGCTGTCCTCCACTGTCGCAGTTGGTCGCTGCGCTGGGCGACAATGCTTTGGGTGGGGCGCTCAACTCTCTGACGCTGGACGCCATTCAAGAAGGTATCAACACGGTGGATGGCTCTCGCAAGACACATGAGGACAACGAAAGTGAATCGAAGCTGTGGAACCATCTTCCAGTGATAACCGAGGCCTCAGCAGATGGGAAGTTGCACTACCTGCGGAGGAGGCTGCATGCTCTTCTGGGAGAAGATGTCACGTTGCAATGGAAGGTTGTCCGCTGCGGTGGTGGTGCCGTCCCCCGTACACGGCATGGCCACCACTTAATTTACTCAGACAACCGTGTCTTTTTCATCGGTGGTACGCATTGGTCGTGGGACAATTTCACAGCGGACGCCGATATGTCTTTTGATCTCCAAACACTCAAGTGGAAGAGTCTTGGGAGACTTCTCCTCACGCACCTGCGCTAGTGTGGGAATAAGCAACTGCGAAAACTCGGCAAATGACACCGTCGTGTATGCACTCGGGGGTATGGATCCCAGGAGGTTCCCCACGAACACCCTTAGTCGTCTATGGCTTCCGTCGGGTCAGCAGAAGAATATGGTTCAGTACGGTGATGTTCCCTCTCCGCAGTAGAGGGGGTTTCTTCTGTGCAACATCTCGCGTGAGGTGACGGCGGCGGAGCTCGCGAATGGCGAGACTTCCGAAGGAGCTTTGCACCTGGGGGACGGACTCCACAACGCCCACCCCCATTCCCCCTTCATTGCAGATGTACGACCTCAGAACGGGCTTCTGGCGCACGTTGGGCCTTTCCCCAAATCTGGCCCGTGGACAAATCCTCTGCCGTCACTACAACTCTAAAACAGGGGCGTTAAATCGCTTTGATGTTATCGGCCCCATGCATGAGTGGCGGGGGGGGGGGGGGGGGGGGGGGGGGCTCTTTTTGTTACCGCTTTCTTCCACACACACACACACTGTCTCTCTCTCTCTCAGCCTACTCCTCCAGCATGCGCTTCATNGAAGACACGGGGTCGTGTGTGTTCATTCAACACTCGCAACAATCTATGGGGACACCAGACCACCACCCCCGTCCGCGGCCTCACCTCTCAGGCTATCGTGCAACTTCCATGCTCTCCGCTCGCTTCATCCATGGAACAAATAACTGCAAGCCATGGCATTCTTTCCATCGGCGTGGGTGTAAATGAGGACCCAACTCACACGGAGTTACATGACATGGGGGCGCCAGTCGACTGGGTGTGTTTGTTTGCAATGCGCCCATCCACCCTCCGCTCCGATGCAGCGCTTCTCTTAAATCGGATGAGGGGGCCCTGCGGGATCAACCAAAGGAATACGGCTCCATCTCGATCAGAGAGACGTTTCAGAAGTTGCGTAACCCTTAGCGCGTTAATCCCTACCGAAGAGCGGGGGAGACACGCACAGACTCTTTTAATTCACTCGATTGCGTGTTCAACGTTCTTTCCGCTCTCCCTCCTCAACAACAACCACAACAAAAGAAAAGGACTTTTTTTTTTTTTTGGTTTTCTTCCACGCCTCATATTCTGAGAGCTTGCGGTACGTATTTATATAAATAAATACGAGTGGTGCGTGTGCGTCCGCCTGAGTGTTATTTGTGCCCCGTATCTTTTTTTTTTCTTTTCTCTTTTTATTTACGCGGTAAACGAACTCGTCACGATTTGTCAAAGTTTTTCTGAAAACGCCCTCACCGCTTTTTTTTTTTTTTTTGTTGTTGTTGTTGTTGTTTTTAATTCTTTTTCGTCTGTTCACACCTCTAGTGAAGAACATTGGCGCCCGTTTATATATATTTTATCGATACAGCCATAAAGGCATCTATACAAGTCCAACTCTCTCTCTCTCTCTCTCTTTCTCTCTGCATCGTTATTGTTGTTATTGTTGTAATGCAGCCAACGTACTTGTAATCGTGTCTCTGATCTCTTTCTTTCCACCTCTTGCCGCCCACTAAAAGGGGACCCCTGTCGCCCGTCCACAGGACGTTCTGCCGCCTTCCTCTCTAAGAAAAAAGAAAAAAGGAGACTCCCACTTCTTTTTTTTTTTCGTTTGTTTCCCCTCTTCCCCTCCCACCGCCCACCGCAGCGGGAAACGAAAAAAAAAAAAAAAAACGATCATAATCGAAACAAAGAGGGAATGACGGATGCCATCACAGTCTCCTCCTCTACGGTTGATATGTGTCCCCTGATGACAACATCAAGGCCGTCTCCCACGGCACCTGTGGTTATTGTTGTTGGACGCGATGTGGACGCGACCGCCATGCCGCTCACGTACGAGCGAAATAGGCTTGTGGTCGACATGTTGCAGCACTACGCCTGCTTGGGCGTCGCGCAGACGGGGGTCGGTGAAGGTGCTGTGGATGACTTGTTTGAGTGGTTTTCGGAGTCTCTCCCCGTTGTTGGCGTGGATGATATGACGGCGTTTCACGACGAAGCGTATGTGCGATACCTGAGTGTTCGCGAGACGCTATCTAAGGTGGATGATTCTTCCTCTGCCATCAGACGTACAACGGCGGAGGAAATTCAGCCCATCCTTTCAAGAAAACCCTTCTCGCAGATTCAACCGCCGCTGCGCCAGCTGCTAGATCTCCAGCCTGTCATTCGTGATGATGATTTCAACCTTACCGGTGCAAACACACCTTTCTTAGGCATGTGGCGAACCATTCAGGCGACAGTATCGGGAACACTAACTGCCGTCCGTCTCCTCGCGCATCCGGGGCGTTTCGCCGCGGTCAACTGGTTTGGTGGGAGACAACACGCCAAGCGGGCTACTGCTGGGAGGTTTTGCTTCATCAACGATGTAGTACTTGCGGTATTGAAAATGCAGAAGACTTTGCCACCGTCTAAAAGTCGCGTTCTTGTGGCTGACCTCTCTGCCCATCACGCCGACGGTACCCAGGAGGCGTTCCTATCCGACAACTTTGTCTTGACGCTCTCCATTCACGCCTACGGTATTGGAGTCTTTCCGGGGACTGGTGGGCTGGAGGAGATTGGTATGGGGCTGGGACGTGGATTTTCAATGAACGTTCCCCTACCAGTGGGCGCAACCGACGCCCTGGTTTTGCCTCTGGCGCAGCGAGTCATTCATTCCGCCTTTAAAAGGGCAGGTGACGAGCTTGGCGCCGTGTTCATCATCTGTGGCGCAGATGCCATATCTGGCGATCCATTGGGCGCGCTTAATCTCACTATTGGTGGTGTACAATGTGTGGTGCGGATGTTACTCAGGGAGGCGGCAAACGCGTCGCTGAAGGTGCTTGTTCTTGGCGCCAACGGCCATGTAGATGTTAGTGCTGCCCGTCTCGCGGGGGTAGTGACGAAGGACGTTATCAGCTGTGCGGCCGCAATCCGGCGCGGCGAGAAGAACTACTTTTGTGGTTCTGCAGAATTGCTCACCAATGTGGGTGTTCGTGTTCCGGGGGATTGCAAGTACTTCACGCGGTACGGGGCTTCGTTCTTCATGCATGCTATTCCGCCCCCACGAGTGAAACAAATGCAACACGTCCCGCATGATTCACCACTTTTCCCCAGACTGAAGCAGATTGCCAAGAGGAAGTTGCTACATCTCCGGAAACGGGAGGAGAGTAGCTGTGATGATGATGATGATGAGGATGATGAGGATGATGACGATGATGATGACGATGATGACAATGATGACGATGAGGATGATGAAGATGATGAAGATGATGAGGATGATGAGGATGATGAAGATGATGAGGATGATGAAGATGAGGAGGAGGATCATGTTGCACGTGGGGCACACGCAGCATTATGAATTTTTTTTTTTTGCTTGCAGCAACAACAACAACAAAAGAAATTAAATCATACTTTGTGTATGTCTGCGTGCATTCTCCATTTCCTCATCTTCTCTCGTTCTCCCTGTGTCTTTACCACCACCCAAACTTGCCTCTTCTTCTTCTTCTTCACTCGTGTGTGTGTGTGTGTGTGTGTGTGTGTGTGTGTGTGTGTTTTGGGAGATGACCCTCAGGGTGGGACTATCGTTTGATCTTCTGGGAACCCTGTTGGGGTTGCACCTCTCCTCGGGGTATCAATATGGGCTGGACATGCGCCGATTCCTGCAGAAGAAGGGCTTGCACTCGCCGCCAATCAACGAGAGTGTGCTGGAGGAGAATTTTAGCCGCGGCATTAGGACGGAGCTGGCAAGGGACCGAGCTGTATGGGTCGCAAAGCACTTGGACGATGCGGAAGAGATGCCGATTGGTGGGGTGACAAGCGAGTCCACATTAAACTTCTGGTGCCGCGTTGTTGAATCTGTTTACGACCGCGAGGGTGCGTTCTGTGGACGAGACAAATCGGTTCTCTCTGTCTTGCAGGAGGCGCAGAAAGGTGCCGAATGGAACGACTTCATCAAGAGTGTAGTGATGCGGTTTTCCACCCCAGAGCCATACGTATGGCTTCCGGAGGCGCTTCCGACGCTTCGGCTACTGCGGCAGTGGAGGGAGACGCAGATTCCTCCTGGTGTCCAGTGCTGCCCTCCAGCTCTCGTGTCCAACTCAGACACCCGATTGATATCTGCCTTACGTGGAATGCTGGCGCTTGAAGACGGAGCACCGCTGCTGGGCCAGTTGCTCTCTGCTGATGTTGTAGGCAAGAGTAAACCGTCTCCGTTGGGGATTCTGCTGGCCGCCAAGGTATGTGGAATTACATCCATGCATCAATGGATTCATGTCGGCGACGCAGAAGAGGATCGACTAGCGGCTGAGCGCTGTGGGTGCCACTTTGTGAGTTGTTCACCCAAGAGGGGCCCTGTCTGGAGCGAACTGCACGCGAAACTAGAGGAAATATGTAGTTCCTGTTGAACCTATTATGTGTTGCACGACCGCACTTGACGTCCCCCTCTCTTTCCCCTTCACGCTGTACATGTTCCTCACTCTCTGTTTTTCATTTCTTCATTATATATATATATATATATATATATATATGTATTCTTCCCCTTTACCGCGCTCGAATTCTTCAAATGTGTGGGCAGGCAATGATACGGCAGAGCTTAGATGTTGTTCCCACAGTCATACCAAAGTACCGCCTGGAAGAAGATGCGCGTCTGGCGACGGAGAGACGACAGCAGCTGTTGGAGGCGACAACAGCGCAGCAGGTGAATCGGTACCGCGTCACCTGCTGCAACAAGGTGACAGCGGAGAAGGACGGTATCGAGAGGGACGGTACTGTGAGCCTCCGACTCTTCTCGCTTTTGCCTTCACCTGGGCTAGGCTCACGCGTTCCAAGGAGTCTGCGCGTGCTGGAGGCCCCAAAAGCGACATGGAAGCACGTTCGTCGCACAGTATACTCTGCGTCAATGTGTAACTCGACCGAGGTGGGAGGCACGGACGAGATAAATGGGGTGCGGGGCGACGAAGATGAGTGCGAGTGCGAGGAGGACGACGGCGATGCGCCTCGATTCACCTCCTTGCCACTTCCAGAGTACGAGAACATGTCTTGTCTCCTACTCACGCTTCCTCAGTCGGATGCCGAGGATGCGGCGCTGGCGCAGGTGCGGCCGCTCGACACGCCATTACACGTCCTTCATTACGAGCGTCTTGAGACTAAAAAAGAAGGCCAAGGCATCTCGAGCTCATGGTATTCTGGTATGGACGTGCGCTCTGTCGGTTTCAAGCGAAGTTACATCGATGATGACGGTACGGAAGAGGATGATCATGATGGAGGTGCTGATGGACTGCATGGTGCCTCCGACCATGCGATCTCGGAAAAGCAACAGAAGGCGACGAAACGTGACAACAAGCTTGGAACTCGTGCGGGTAAGAAGAGCAGGATGGACAACATAAGCAATGACGGACTGATTGGGGTGGATGCAGAAGTGACAGCAAAACCCCAGGCAGTGGACCACCGTGAATCGGCAAATGAGGAGGCGCCAGTCTCAGTTCTTCCCTCATCAGCTGCAATTCTCGCCGCCGGGGAAGGTAGTAAGGCTGCCCCTGAGCTCGACTTCACAGGGGTTGATGCACAAGACCTGCAGAGCCTCACAGCCAGCCTGCTGCAACAATGGGCCGCGGCAGGCAAGGTGGCTGCCCCCTTTACTGAGGTGGCGAAGTTTGTGCTCAAGAGTCACCCGAGTTACGCTGAAATGAAGGCAAAACACATGTCATCTAATTCTCGACAGGAGGCAGTGAATTGGTTCCGTGTATCGCAGTCGGATGTTCGAACGCACATCCTTCATCTTGGGTACACGATAGATAGCACAAACAACGTATATCTATCACAGCACCGGAAACACTGATACACGTTTTTAAAGTGCTGCAATAAAGTGTTTCTTTTTTGATTTTCTTTGTTTGTTTGTTTGCCATTCGATAATGGTGTGATGATGTTCATGCTGGTGGGATCGGTGAAACAACTTTCCTCTGTTTTTTTTTTTGTTTTCTTCTTCTTTTCCTCCTCAGAGATCAAAGGGAAGGGAGGAGGCATATCAATTCAAAAAAAAAAAAGAAAAAGAAAAAAAGACGATGGACGTGACCATCGCAGGTCTGCCAGGGGTCTGGCGGTGTGCTCCTCGTGGAGACGAGTCGTCCCTTCCTGTTTCAAGCCCAACTGCAGGCGCACTTGGTGCTGGCGTTGATACCGTGGATGCGGCGCAGGTCATGGATTCACTGCCCACGCCACCACGACCAACAGCACCGCGGGTGCGTTTGAATGTCCCCCGTGAGGTGATGCAGGATGCTGCAACTGCAGGGGTGGTGGAGGGGGGAGTAGTGCCTGTGGTGGATTCGGTACTCGCCAGCCACCCTGCTGCCACCTCACAGGAGGACGGTGGCGCAGATAAAACTGTTTCTCTGGAGATGCCACCGAAGTGTTTGCTCAAACCAGTCTTTTCCTCTCCTTCGAAAGCAGGGGAGAATAATGGTCCAGTCATCAAGGTGGATATCACAGCAGAGGGGGTCACGCGAACGGAGGAAGTTAGCTTGCATGAGCTTTCACTCTTATACGCTCAACAACAGGCCGCCCTCCACTCTATCCGTGGAGAGTTTGACATCCTGTACGTCCCTGACTGGGTTCACCTGCACCCGCTTCTGGGATCCTACGTGGCCGAGGCGTTTGGGACATTTGCCTGCGTTCTCACCCTCTCTCTTGTCAGCGTGCGCAATCAGAGCCTCTTTAACCGCAGCGATGATACCAATATGACAGCACTTCCGATTGGGTTTATTTTTATGAGTATGGTGTTCACTTTTGGATACATCTCTGGCGGGCATTTCAATCCCGCCGTCACGCTGGCGGTGTTTCTGGTGCGGAAGGTTGATGCGATACGAGCTCTGGGATACGTCGTTGCCCAAACAGCTGCCTCGCTGGGTGCTGGACTTGTGGCAATGGCTATTCAAGGGAGTGCCGATATATTTGTCCCACACGTAGACAACGCGTATGTGTCGTCTGGTGTATTCTCTGAGCTTATCTTCACCTTTGCTCTTGCCACCGTGGTGTTAAACGTGGCTTACTCGCGGCAGAGCGGGAACTTTTTCTACGGTTTTGCCATTGGGATGACTGTAGCGGCAGGCTCTGCTGCCGCCGGCCGAATCTCCGGTGGCGCCTTTAACCCTGCTGCCGCGACAGGACTTCAGCTGGCATTATGCCTTGCCGGCGACTGTGATGCGTTGTCCCTTTTTTGGGTCTACTGGTTGGCTCCCTTGATGGGTGCTGTGATCGCCGCAATTTTGTTCGCCCAGATATCCCAGCCGGAGGAGACACGTGTCCTTACGGACGCAGCGGTGCTGCACAACAACCAATCAGCTGGCAATACAGGATCAATGCCATAGCTGCCTCACATGCTGCACATGGCCCACCTTTATATATATTCTCTTGCTACTATTATTATCCTTGCAAGAATGTGGGACTGGCGGTTTACTTGTGCGAGCGTAGACTGCGCCATCTCAGATGGGAAAGGCTCCAAATGAACGGTAGCACAAAAATGAGACAATCCGTGCACTATTTTTTCTTTTTTTTTTTGCTCGATTTTTTTGAATGTTCTTCTTGTTTCTGAAGAAGAACGGAACAAAAATGGCGGATGTGGTGGTGGTGACCGCTACGCAGGGACGGCCATATCTGGCGCGAAAGATTCCCATGATTAAGTTGTCTGCGTATCAGGCAAAGTTTCTCTGCGAGGGAATCGGTACATTCATTCTCGCAATGACCATTTCACTGGCTGAAGTGAACTGCGGGATCTCTTCCATAGACGGCAAGAGTCGCACACGTAACCTTGCGCCAATCGCTGAGGGCTTCATGTTGTGTGTGTTAGTGTTTACTTTTGGTTATATCTCGGGTGGTCATTTCAACCCCGCGGTGAGTTTCTCAGTGATGCTGATCCGGGCAATGCATGTAGAGGAGGCGATGGCGTACTGGATTGCACAGGTGGTGGGTGGCATTCTTGGTGCAATATTTGGTATTGTGGTAAACGGATTCCCGCGTCACTTACCTGCTCCGCAAGTTTACAAAAACTTGCCAAAGTACGTGTTCACAGGATTTCTTGCAGAATCACTGTTTACATGCTTCCTGGTGACTGTTGTTCTTCATGTCGGGTATTCCAGGCAGCGCAACAATCACTACCACGGTTTGGCCATTGGCATGTGCCTTCTCGCTGCTGGCTACTCCGTGGGTGGCGTGTCTGGCGGTGCCTTCAACCCGGCGATCGCCACGGCTCTTCAGTTATCTAAATGCATCGCCGCTGGCTACTGTATTCCACTAATGCATCTTTGGCTTTATTGGGCCGCGCCAGCTATGGGAGCCGTCTGGGCATCGCTTCTGTTTAAGATGACACACCCTGCTCCGAAGGAAACTGAAGAGGAAAAGCGCCAGAAGGAACTGCAACGCTCTTCCAAGCACCTCTACGGATCATGAATCGTACAGCTGCACACATGGCGCGATGTCTCCGCTGGGAGAAAACGGGAGCGCATGGAGTTATACATGCTGTATTATTTCTCTGGATATGTATTGGTGTATACATGTCTCTGTGTGTGTGTGTGTTGGGAGAGAGAGAGAGAGAGGCAGCAAGTCTGAGACTGAAGCGTTCTATTCTTTTCTTGTCGCTTTTCTCTCCTCTTCTTTGGTGTTTGCGTCGCACACACACACACACACACATATACACACATACATTCACTTTCACTCTCTCCTGCAGTGGCACGCATGCAGACTTAAAAACAACAAAAGAAAGCCACAAAACCGCAACAACAGAAAGAGAGAGAGAAAAAAAAAAAAGGACGCATCTGAGCTAATGCGTGGCGGGGCCAGTAGGAGATTCGGGTGTGTGGTTAGTCATGGGTGATGGGTCTGGTAACAGCGCAGAGTGTCGGTTCACATGGTCGCTGTCAGTCCCTTCCTCAGCTCATGCTTCGGGGGTTTCTGCGTCAACTGGGGAGCCCAAAACGTGGGTGTCGCAAGCAGTTTTGTTGTTCTTCGATGGTTTAGCACGCGGCGATGATCTTCCGCCACTTCTTCGGTACATCCGCAGTCAGTTACGGTCCGCGGTAAAAGAAGTACCGGATGGCCAATCGTTGTCTCCCCTCTCTCCGAGATTTGGACACCTCCGCGCCATCACCGAGAACCTTCATACCGAGTTGCACGAATCGGATCAGGAATCGCGAGCAGATCTCGGTATTAGTCAAGAAGACAAGTTGCTCCTGCGGCGTGCTGCGAGAATGGCGTTGTTTTTCTCTATAGAGGCTGACGAGGCGCAGGATGAGGCAATGAGATTGCTCTGCGAGCCTTTAGTAGCGCGTGTTGTAGATCCAACCCCAATCCATGGCAAATATGAATCTTTGTCATTGCTCTCGGAAATAAACTATCTGCTGAGCGATCGCATTGCCGTAAGTAATGCAAGGCGGTTGGCGCGAAAAGGCCACTGGGTTTGGGGATTGCAGCTGCTATCACGTGCGATTGCGACTCCCATGGTGACTGCTGCAGCTGCGGAGCTTTTCGGTCATGCTGGACGCTGGGAAACGTCGCTACAATGTTTATTTAGCATGTCGCCTGCGACCTGGACGGAGGTAGAGGTGTCGGCGGCTCTTCGAGGTTTGTATCTTGCCTCACGAGAGCATCCGCACAACACAATGGTGGCTGCCCGAACTCCTGCATGGTGGAGTCTTGCGTTGAGGATTCTGGCGCTCAGTCGAGAACACGGTGTGCGACTGAGCACACCATCAGCTGTGAACGATACGTTAGGCATGCTTAGGGTGGACGGGCAGCTCTGGGTAACCGCCTGTCGCCTCGCGGAGAGCATGTTGCTGCTGCTGCCGCCGAACCGAGAATGCTCTCAAGAACGAACAACATCGCTTAGCCGCACAGACGGCAAAGTGCAGCCAAATGTTGTGTCAATCTACCAGATGTGCTGTGCGCTGCGAAAGCAGTGGTATGTTGCCCTTTATTATGCATCCTTGATGCTGTGTCAAGGTGATATATGCATAAGTGAAGATCGTGAAGTGACGCATCGGTTGCTGAGGTTGTGCATCAGTGGGAATCGCTGGGCGGAAGCCCTACGCACAATCCAGCACTGCATGTGGCGGAGAGAACACGAGGGAATTTTCGATGGCGAGAATTGTGTAGATGCGGCAGTGTTTCTTGACATTTTACGGGTGCTGAACGAATCACAGAAGGCATTTCATGCGTCGAGATTTCTTCAACAGTCGCAATTATCGAAGCACTTTAGCAGAGATGTTACGGGTAAGGCGTACAATATAATGCTTCGCCACTCCGCCACCTTTCCAGAGGCCTGTTCGTGGCTGCAGACAATGAGATCAAAGAACGCACTGGTGGAGAATGAGTCGCACGAGCATTTGGTGGTGTTGGGCGCTAGAGAGGGGGATTGGAAACGGGCCCTGTCATCACTCAAACTTCTTCTTGATGACCCACGTCGCCGGTATCTTTATGTACCCTCTGCCAAGGTGCATGACGCGGTGCAATACGCCTTGGAGCGTGCTCCGCCTCCCGGTCCCTCGTGGGAAGTGTCACTGAACCTTTTCACCCGCATGTGCACCCTACAAGTGCCGATATCTGAGGTGGCTTTTCAATCTACGGTGAAGAAATGCTTTGCTCACGGCATGTGTGAGCAGGCTCAGGCCATTTTTCACTTTGTCATGCGGCGTGGTATTCAAAGGTAGGCAGACTGCGCTCACATAAAAGGGTAATTGGGACGATGCAGAGCGTGCGGATTTTGGTTTCTGATTTCACGCCAAGACTGGCTCTTCTATCTTTCAATGCCTTGACGGATAGATCTTCGCTTTCCTATTGGTTTCACGCTGCAGAAGCCTCTTTTTCTTTCTTCCTTGTTCTCCCACAACTTCGCGATAGAAGGAAAGAAAGAAAAGGGAGAATGAATAGTTTCGGTGCAACGGGAGGCGGCATGTATGGCAACAGCAACAGCGGCCTTGGCGGTCCATCTGTCCAACAACCAGCCATGTCAACAACGGGTTTCGGCGGAAATGGCCCGATGAATGCATTCGGTATGGGGACGGCACCGTCACAAGGAACGGTGGGGCCATTTCCACAAGCTGGAGGTACGAGTGGGTTCAACACCACTGGGCTCGGAAACCAACCCACTACAGGCGGTATTGCTGCAGGGAATTTTGCTCCGAACAACCAAGCAATGTCAAGCTTTGGCAACAACACTGGTCAATTTGGCGTCACAGGAGGTATTAATTTAGGCTATAGCGCCAATATGAACACCACCGGACTTGGCACAAATGCACAAACGGGCACTCTAGGCCATGCAGGAAATATGGCAGGTGCTGGAGGATTTGGAACTGCGGGAAATATGGCAGGTGCTGGAGGATTTGGAGCAGCAGGAAATACGGCAGGTGCTGGAGGGTTTGGAACTGCGGGAAATATGGTAGGAGCTGGAGGATTTGGAACTGCAGGAAATACGGCAGGTGCTGGAGGATTTGGAGCTGCGGGAAATATGGCAGGTGCTGGAGGATTTGGAGCAGCAGGAAATACGGCAGGTGCTGGAGGATTTGGAGCAGCAGGAAATACGGCAGGTGCTGGAGGATTTGGAACTGCGGGAAATATGGTAGGAGCTGGAGGATTTGGAACTGCAGGAAATACGGCAGGTGCTGGAGGATTTGGAGCTGCGGGAAATATGGCAGGTGCTGGAGGATTTGGAGCAGCAGGAAATACGGCAGGTGCTGGAGGATTTGGAGCAGCAGGAAATACGGCAGGTGCTGGAGGATTTGGAACTGCGGGAAATATGGTAGGAGCTGGAGGATTTGGAACTGCAGGAAATACG
>JASANX010001055.1:6340-80491 GCA_030849745.1 Trypanosoma scelopori
TTCTGCACGGCACCACCCAAAACACGTGTCTGGTTTCATTCTTCTCATCCACACACGCACGCACGCATTTACATCCTCAGATCCACAGGGCACACACGTTTGCACGTGGGTTGCAGCGTCCCACGTCAGCGCCGACACTACTGACGTGGGCAGGCGGCAGCGACAGTGAGAGGCCACAATTCGCTCGCTGTTTTCTTTTTCACCTTTTCTGACGTCTGTTGTTTGCCCCCCTCCCCTCTTTTTTTTTTTTTTTCTTTCGCGCTCTCGCTCTCGGCATTACTCAGACATTCTTTTCGATAATCCGCGCGCGTCATCACCATCCTCAATCACCAGCAAACACACACATACCAGAAAAGAAAAAAACAAACAAAAAAAAGTAAGCGAACAAATGAAAGATACACAAAACAAAACTTTGCGGTGGAACGGAAGGGGGAAATGCGGCAACGATGCCGACACGCAGAGGTGTAAATGTGTGTCTGTCTGTGTGTGTGTGTGTGTGTGTGACAATACGTGACGTGCGCGCGGAAAAGCAGTTGTAACTGCTTTAACGAGGAAGGAACGGAAGGGTGTGTGTGTATATATATATGTATATATATACACGCGAATAAATAAACAAAACAGACGTGGGGAACAAACAAATGCCGCCAGAAGAGACGGTGATAAATGAGAATGGGAGAATGGGGGGACAACTCAGAGACGGTCTGAGCGTTGAACCACATATCACACATATCATTTCATATATATATATATATATATATATATATAGAGATAGATATATATATATTTACATGAATGAATGAATGAATGAATGACGGGGTAATAAGAATGAAAATAAAAAATTGATAACGATGTGGACGATGATGATGTTGACACGCAAAGAACCAAAAAAAAAAAAAAAAGAGGGGGGAGGGGGTGCGGAGATGCAGACGTCAGTACCGTGTCTGGAGATTATATTTGGCGAATTCCTTTGGAGGGGAGGGCAATCGGCCGCTGTGTTTCCCCTTCAGTGTGGTCAGGAGCGCATCACAGTACATGCCGTACGTGTCCGGGTTCCACGTGCGGTACACGTTGATGAGGTCGCACGTCAGCGCGCTGAGATCCATTCTGGTGTGTGGGATCTTCCTGCAGAGAGAGACGGCGGTGAAGAGCGTGGTGGACGCCGCCTCGTATTTGCCATCCAATCGCAGCTCCATCCCAAGCTCCCAGAGGTACTCCACGTAGTAGTCTGCAGGAGTCACCATGTATGCAAGCTGCGTCGCGTCCTTCGCGACATCCACCATGTCCACCGACATTTTCAACCTCAGCGCCTGCTTGCAGCGCAGCAACCCCAAAGAGGGTTGAATGTACCGCCAAGCCCCGCAGTTGCTCCGCAGTTCAGGGGGCGCCAGACGCACGGCCGTCTGAAAATGTTGCAGTGCCTTTTCCCCCATGTCAACAATCTCAGAAGAGCCCAACAACCAACAACCGCCCTCCAGATGAAGCCTCATTTGAGAAAGTCGGCCAGCCATCGTGTGAAACCCTTCAAGCATACTCTCAAGCAGCGTACAGCCCTCCCTGATGAGCTTTACCGTGTTCCCGCTAAAGAGCAGCTTGCATACATCACGGATGGCATAAAGGTAAGGTAGACTTGATTGACCATACCGAGCCTTTTTCGAAGCAGCAACCCAGCGTGCGAACTGGAGTGCCTCCTTGAGAGAGCCTTTCCAGTACGCCAGCCTCACGTGCAGCGGCAAACAGAACGCACACATGTGACCCTCCCTTGTCCCGGTCATGCCGTGCCGGGCGGCAAGGTCAAGGGCCACCTGGGCGTCGGTTAGCAGAGGTACAACGCACGATTGGAGCTTAGGCAGCCAGACAATCTCTTTTTCACAAGATGCAGCGCGTGTTTGGATACGAGCGCCTATGTGAGATAAAAAACGCGCAATTATGTCGCGTCTTCTCGACGCGAGTGTAGCTTCGAGGAGATGGACAATATCCATATCCTCAGCGGCAAATTTATACTTGCGCACGAGCGCAGGCAGAAAGTCCTGTTTAAACGTATCACCCCTCAAACTCTGCGCAACGTGAAGGAATACACGGTTCGGCAGTGTTTTGTCATTGAGCGTCACTCGACTCGACTGCACCCGCAGACAAAACACCTGCTTCATCGTTCGCGCAATCATCTCCACCGCGACGCACGCCTCCACCACCTTCGCATCAGAGCGGGGGAATGCAGTAACAGAGCGAAGTACTTGCTTCAAGAAGCAGAGATTAATACCATAGAGGTGTAACGTGTCGCACAGATGTGCAGGTGCACTCTCTGGTGGGATGTCCTTCAATTGGAATAGCTCGTCGAGAAAAGCGGGGGCGTGTAGCACCGCGGGCGCATCCTTTGACCCATTTGTTCTGAGTCCGCACAAGAAAACCATCTCCTGTCGCATGAGAGGGGAGCCATTAACAGAGGCAATCGTCACATTGGTCGACGTGCAGTACAATCTAGAATCTAGGCCAGCATACACCTCACACATCGAATGATCAGGAAAGGGAATATTAAGTGCTTCCGCCATGTGCAGAACCTCCGCCTCCACCTCCCGATCGTTCGTGGAATCGGCTCCATACAACCGAGTCGGCTGCTGCGGCATGGGCACGAGTGCCTGCGCGAGAACTGGCATCCCCCGGTAGAAAAGCATACATGAGAGCGGCACTGTGAGGAGTCGGGTGCGACTCTGCAGCACACCGCGGAGGGATGCCACGTAGTTGCGCCCGGAGCGGCTGTCGGGGAGAACACGAAAGAAGATGTTCTGCACGCGGTAGCAATGAAGAAACCTCGGCAACTCCCGCGGCCCGTTGTCGTCTAGTGTCACAATTTGCTTCACCGTGCGAACTGCCTCCGACAAAAACTCATCCTCGATGCGGCGGAGAGCCTCCATGCGGGCCCTCGCCTGAGCAATGGTGTTGTCCTCCATCTCCCAGGCCAACTGGAACTCCGCATTCCAGTCGGGGAACGAAGAGGAGAAGTTTGCACAGGCGACTATAAATGCACGGTGCATTCCAAAAGCCCCTTGGCTATGGTGGTGGTGGTGGTGGTGTAGAAAGGCAACGAAACACCCGTCCACTAGCGTTCGATCGACCTTGTGACCGCAGACCTTCACTATGGTGCGGGCGACTGGGCGGGGCGGAGCGGAGAGGGGCAGCAGTAATGAGAGGCAAGTGCAAGAGGAACAACAAGAGCGACACTCCCGCCAGCGAAGCCCCTTCGCCCCACCCGAGAAGCAACGAAGACACCACACGCGACACAACTCATGAGAACAAACAAACAAAAAAAAAAATCCTCAACCGGAAGCCATCGTCAGCCGCTTCCACCTCACAGACCTTCACCCACAAATAAAAATAAAAATAAAATCAATAAACGGCGAAACAATCCACCGCCTATTCGATATCCGCGAGGCAGAAGCGATGCCTCTCCACGGGGTTTTGTCGCGCGTGTAGGCACGTTTGCCGGCGCCTCCTCTCGAATGCATGTGTGTGCCACGCAGTTTCAAGCCCTGAAAGCTGCGCTACAGGAGCGTTTCATGGGCTGGCGAGCACACACACACACACAATCGACCATTTTCGTCACGACCCCAGCTGCCCCCCCCACCCCCCGTTCGGAGTGGCAATCGACAGCCACTGCAGGCAACAACCAACAAGACGACGATGATGATGGGGGCGGGGCGGGGGGGAGCGCAAGCAACGACACCCACCTCCTCGTCTTTTATGTTGTTTGTTTGTTCGCGTCCACTTCGCGTCATTCATGCTCCATTCTTCCGCATGTGAGCCCGGTCAAGTCGTCCAAACCCCCCTCCTCTTCCACCCGCGTGTCGCGCTCTCTGTCTTTCGCGACGGGCTTCCCCAAATGGCAACAACAAATGGACGCGAAAAGAAGACGAAATGAGACAACAACAACAACAATACACGGAAAACAAAACACAAAAAGAAAGGATGGCGGCGGGAGGAAATGCGGTATGGCGTTGTGACTACGGCAGACTTGGCTGCCGCAATGGGCACGGGAGGGCGGGGGATGAAACCAATGCAAAGCACAAGTGAACGAAAGAAACAAACAAACAAACTAGAAAGCATAATGTCACACAGCAGTCAAGACGGCGAGCATCATCTACTGGTCACAGACGAGTCGTCCTCTGAATGTACCAAGGGCCCAAAGAAGAAGTCGCGCGACACCGCTAATTCCTTCTTGACGATCTTATCGCGGTGTATCTGCTCCTCGATAATGAGATCCTCGATCATGCGCTGGAAGCTCTTTCGGCGCTTCATTCGGACACAGTGATGGCGGTTTTTCTGAAGTACACGCCCAATGGTGAGCCCAAGAGCCTGCTTCTTTTGGCGGTTTTCGCGTTGGATAACTTTCCGCCATGCGGCCTCTTCGCGGCTCACAAGATACAGAAGCAGCTGTAAATGCACCCGCAACATCTCGCTGCATATCATCGTCTCCATATTCTCAATGCGCCAGAGCTTGTGCTCAACGCGCATCATGTAGCTTTCACGTATGATGCAGCGGCGTCCAAGGCGATGCAGCTCCAACAGACCTTGTGTGAATAAGGTCATTTGCACATTCCGCTGGAGCCACAGTAGTGCAGTGCGGATTCCTTCCTCGAGGTGCGTCAGCTCCAGAATGGAGGTTTCCAGCTTTGTTGCATGAATGCGCACCCTCGCACCGTACGTCTCGCGAAGAATCGTCGCCACCTTCGCGCCACCAAGGCGCTGTCGCTGTCTGCATTGCAGTGCGTAGAAAACTTCATTTTCATCCACGGCGATGAAAATGCGCGCAGTTGCCTCGGCCACAACAAGGCGTTTCAGGCGCCATTGCAGCCGGTGGTGCAAAAGGCTGCAGTAGCGCTCTGGGTCCTCTTGCTCTAGTCGTCTGTCCGACGCACGCTTCTCCAGCCACCGCCGTACTGCGCGTTGAATGCGCAGTGCAGCTCCCTGCCGAAGTCGATTCTCGAGAACCTTCATGTTTTTCCGCCAGAAGATCATCTCCTGCTGCTCGCGACTCACATGGGTCTGAAGGAGCTGCTTGGCGCTCAGCAGCACCTTCTTCGCAGGCCCCAACTTGTTGAGATGGGTGAGGACAGACCCGTAATTGTTCAACATCATGCCAAGTATCAGAGAGTCTGGTTGGGCTGTCTCCACAATGCGAATGGCAGCCGTAAGGAGGGAGGCGCTGGCCTCGTAGCTCTCCTGCCCGCCTCGCTTAAATAACAGCTGGCTATGGTCCAGTAGCGCCTTGGCGTAGCGTAGACTCGATGCCTCGTCAAGTTCCTTTGCCTTACGTTCCCGCATGGCAGCAAACTCCTCCGCCAGCTGAAGCTCCCCGGAATCTACGCAGTACTGTATCATCGCCGCGCATGTCTCAAAAAGCAGCTCTGTTGGTTCACCGTGTGTCGTAGCGTGAAGCGTAAAGGTGATTACAGCACGGTTGAGTGGCTTCCCAGCATTGCGAGATGCTCTGCATAGCCAGAGCGCATTGTCCAGAATAAGATACGTTGCATAATACGCATGAAAACGGCCTGCCTTTAGTTTTCGAAACTGCTCCATAAGTGGATCAATCGCCAGCTCGTACTCCCCCATGCGTATCAAGGCACGTCCATGCAAATATTGTAGTATACCAGCAAGTTGCAGCCAGCCCATTCGTTCCAAAACGTCAGCAGACGACTGAAATAACTTAGATGTCATGCCCTTTACATCGCCAGCCGCAGCCCGGCAGTATGCTAGAAAGGCCTGCGCGAGACACTTGCTCGCGTCATGCTTCCACTTCCGAGAGAGTATGAACTGCTCCATCAGAGTCACGGCCTGCGCCTGCTGGTTCGAAGCACACAGCTGAGCAGCTCTCTGGTACGGGGACGAGCTCAGCAACTCCGGCAGCTCATCTATGCGATCCCGCACGCACATGAGCAAACCAATGCCGTTGGTCACGTACCACATGCCATCCATAGCTTTTATCATTTCCATACCACAGACGCGACCCGTGCCGAGCTCTGAGCCGTGGCCGTGTAGAAGCCAGAATATCTCCTCAACAATATTCCGCTCAGCCTCACCAGCACCTGCACCAAGTTTTCCGTCACTCTCAATGATGATGCGTGGTTGGTGGTGAACTGGGATGAGGGCCTGCGCCAAGTAGGCCGCATCCGTCGTCTCAACGTAGTCGGATAGGCTGGCCGTGAGAAATGGCGTCGGTGAACGCCGTAGTAAAGCGGAGGTGGTGTTCTGCATCCGTGGCAATTCATCATCCTTCGCCACCCGCGTAATGACCATATTTTCCATCACAAACGATGTGGAGCAGCCTGGAACAGGTGTTAATAAATGAGGCGACTCCTTCAATGCCCTGATGCACTCGAGAACCATCGTGTGGAAGTCCTTCTCCAGCGCACTAAAATGCTCCTGCCGTATCGCAGTAGATGCAGCATCCCAGGTAAGATCCCTCTGGTGGTACTGCTGCATCTCCCCATTCCAGTTGCGATGCCTCTTTGTGAGCAGCTCTGATCCTCGAAGTAGTGGCTTCGAGAAGTTGAGAAGAGCGAATTCAAAGTCTCGTCGGTGTAGCTCATCCAAGAGAACTTGACTCCGTGAGTAGAGTAGCAGCAGCCGGCGACGCACCATTCCACGCCCCATGCGCTGCAAAAGAGAGGCGTTCACCTCAAAAACAGTCTTCAGCCCCAGTCGCCTCCTGTACTCCCGCCAATGGCGCTGAATGATGACAACGGCCGTAGACGCAAACATCATCTTGAGCCGCTCCTGCGTCTCGTAGAGGCGAACTGTCACAGGGTGGTCACGCGGAATAC
The DNA here is from genome assembly GCA_030849745.1 of Trypanosoma scelopori. Classification (NCBI taxonomy): domain Eukaryota; phylum Euglenozoa; class Kinetoplastea; order Trypanosomatida; family Trypanosomatidae; genus Trypanosoma; species Trypanosoma scelopori. The sequence continues at coordinate 13,156 of JASANX010001055.1, forward strand.
GAGACGCCATCCGCGGCGAAGGCTGCAGAATGGCGGTCAAACGCCTCGAGGCCGCGACAAAGTTGCCACGCATCATCAGCACCATAACAACATTCTCCACAACACAGAGGTGTGAAACGGAGAATTCCCCTTTTGTCTCAACCATTATTGTCTCGGCGAACTGCAACAGGCAGCCGCACAATACTCCAAATCGCTTCACATCCCACGTGTAGTACACAAACGCGAGTTTGTTGAGCAGCATGCCAGCCTCAAAAGAGCGCTCGCCAAGAAGAAGCACCGCAATCTCAAGCGCATCCCGCATCTGCTCCGCTGCCTCCTCGTACATGCTCCGTTCGAGCAGCAAGGTCGCCAGCCGCTGGCACATGGTGCTACAGTGGAGGGAGGGATCACGCCGCTGTCGGAGCTGACTCCACATGGTGAGCAGCTCGGCAATCGTTACGACCGGCGCGCGTACCGCAGTTTCCAGCAACCCGGTGAACGGCAGCAATGTCACTTGGGTGGCGAACTCCGCACTGGTGGCATCCATCGTGCGGCCAAGTTCAAGGGCACGGAAAAAACACTCACGCGCGCCCGTGTAATCCTCACAGTAGCACCGCAAAAAACCGTCGGTTGTGGCGACGTTGATGTGACCTGGCAAGAAACATCGGCTGCGGGGGATAGCAACGGCTCTGCCCTTCTTTGCCGCCCCGATTTCAAACGCAGGGGTGATGTCGATCACACTTTGTGCGCGGTTGAGCATCGCGCGGACCGCCTCATGGTCACCACAGTGCGCGGCAACAGGAGCAGCGACGAGGAGCGCTTCAAAGTATAGAAACCACTGCCTTGTTCGTGCTCGAATGGCAACTATGCGCCGCGAGAGACGCATTGCCTGCTCGACACGCCCCGCCCGCATATGGTGTACAATATGATATGGCAGAATCAAAGATGTCAAAAGCCCGCGGGTGACATCGCTCTCCAAGCTCGTGCTCAGCATGAATAGAGAGACTGCAGATTCATGATTCACATCTACATAGCTGCTGTAGTTGTGTAGTGAACGAATGCATTCAATTCGCTCTACCGCACCCCGATTAAGGACGAATCCGCAGAGCGCATAGAGTCTCCTCGTCACCAAAAGCAAGTTTTCTCGAAGGCTTACTTGCAGGTATTTTTGCACGGCAACATCAATGCCCCGAGTGTCATCATCCTTGTTTGTAGTGATTGGGAACATGGTGCGGATGGTTGGCAAAAGACCGTGAAGAAATCGGGTGGGATTGGGATCCATCATTGAAGCAACAGCACGCGCCAGATAGTTGTCAGCAGTCTTAACATTGTGCTGGGCGCGATCCAAGGCAGCCTGGTTGTACATCACCCGCCGGACCGCACGCGCAATCATCTCCACACCGACCAACCGCAGAAGATTCTCCCTACTCTCATCGTCATCGTCGTCCATCTGCGACAAAAGGCTTCGCGCCACCTCGCCGAGAAGGCAAACGTTGAAGCCGTTCTCGTGCAACGCCCGAACCATGGCCTTAGGGCGACGACCTCCAGCTTCCTGCAGGGCGTCAAGCAGCGCAAACTGGATTTTTGAGACCGCTTGCTGGTACGTCTGCACGGGAGGCTGCGTAAAGTGAGCTGGAGGATTGCGCACAATGTGCCACCAGCGACGCAGCGGCACTGACCTCCCCACTGATTTTGGATTCACCACGGGCGGCAGAAGCCCAATAGGGTTGAGGATGTATAGCCTCAGGTCGGCGCCCTCATACACCTCCAGACCCAAATGCTTTGACTGCGTGCCCACCCCATGTGGAATGATGTTAAGGGCCTCGAGAAGAAATGAGATGTAATCCCGCAGCGGGCGGTGCAGCAGCGCATCGGGGACGCCGTCTCCCCGGTAGAGTGACTCCCGAGAGCGGGGGATCGGAATGAGTGCCTGCGCCGTGATGCTCACATTGTAATAGCGGAATGCTGCACTGAGGGGAAATGCGATGCCGGGCGCCTTGCAGTCAAGGAGGACACGAAAGCAGCGTTGCATGTTGAGTCCCAGTTTGTCATCCCGCCACACGCGCAACATGATGTTCCCCACACGGAAGCAGTCAGGGAACCGCATTGCCCTCCCCGACCACGTGCTGCTGGAACCGCCTTCCACACACAAACTCTCAACCAGCGTGAAGCAGTATGACTCGAACTTGTGCAGGAATTCCTCGAAGAGCTCACGGTTGTCAATGCCCCAGACCTGCAGCCGGTCCTCGTCCCACAGTTGCTGAAACTCCTCGTTCCAGTCTCGCGCGTGACGGTCAAAGCGCTCACATGCGGCGCGGAACGGCAGGTGGGCGAGGAGGTGGGACTGGGGTAGCCACGGAGGTGATGCATCAGGTGAAGGAAACGGCAGTGCGCTGCCATTCCGCTCGTCAGGCACACCGCATTCAGTAGGCACCCGGACCTCGAGACCATTGTCATGCATTCGGACCTGCCAACCGGCTGTAGCCCAACACACGCGTCCGGTCGCGTTACTTTGCGAATGACTAAAGAAACAGAAAGATTTAAAAGATACAAATATAGTGGTGGTGGTGATTGCGGACAAGAACAAAAGGTGTGTGTGTGTGTGTGTGGGATGTTTTCGGTGGTGGAAGAAAAACTTGTAGTGGTCGTGAGCGCAGTGTGGCACATTGCAGGCAGCGCACCAACGACATCTACCACTGCCGAACGCCCAAACCTCACGTCTTCAGAGTCGAATCTGCATCAGATCATCGTACTCATCATCATCATCATCATCGTTGCCGTCTCGCGGGCGTTTCCGCGTCTCTGGCGCCGCTGTTGCACCCCTCAGCAGCTCCGCCCTCACATCACTGCGCTGCATAAGCGCCTCCAACTGTTTCTCTTCGCTCACACCCATCTTCACATGTGATATAGCACGTTCCAGCGCGCTAGGGGCGTCCTTCTGCGCCTGTTGCTTGCGGAATTCCTTCCGGCCGCCACGCTTCTTCTTCTTCTCCTCGCCTCGCACAAACACCTGCGGAACTGGGAGCGCCTGCGTATCCGTGGCGTTCACTTTTCCCTCCGCTAGAAGCAGCTCAAAGCTACGCCGCACCTTTTCAGCCTCGGCCTCGCCAAGTGCACCTTCAAGGGCCCCACCGGAGAGGTCTGTCTTCACGGCGATGCAGCACTTGCGTGCAAGCACTGCGAGCGCCTTTTTCGCCGCCTGGAGGTCGTCCGCCCGGACCTCGTCAGTGTCGAAGAACTCTGTGAAGATGGGCGCCTCGGCGAGGTATCCAGCGTGCAGGTGCTTTGCACGCTGAAAGTGGACCTTATCATCCAGTCCAAGATGCCGCAGCGCAGCGTCGGAAAGGCGGGCCAGCTGGACAATGCCACCGGCTTCTTCCGCAAGCTTCGTTGCCACACGAACACCCACCAACGCGCACAAGTTGGGGAGCGAATTCGATCCGCCCTGCGACATTTCCTCCACCCCAACTGGATTCACCCAAGAAGCGAAAACGATTTTTGTAAAAAAAAAAAAAAAAGAACCGAAAAGGGCGATCCATTCAAGTGGCGACAGCAAGCAGGAAGCCAGCCCAGCCATGCACACTCAGACTCACCTCACGTACATGCGCGTACGCGTAGCAGGCGAAAAGCCGTTGGTGATTCATCGCAGCGGTTTAGAAAGTGAAATGCAAAACGGACAAAAAAAAAATTTTTTTTTTTAAAAAGAAGAGGGCACGCCGAAAGGGATGCCCGACAGCACCCCACCCTTTTTTACCTCCTTTTTTTTTTTCCACATCATCATCATCATCACCCTTCGCCCTCTGAGACCGCTGCGCGCTTACGTGGCCTCTTTCTTCCGCCAAGCTTGACTAGAGATTTGAGGTGATGCACAAGTTCGTCACACTCCGCCTGCAGTAACCGCCCGCGCTCCTCCTCGCGAGCATGTCTCTCCTCAAGCGTCTCATCCCCAGCACGTGGTGGCACTGCGTCTTCGAGGGCCAGCGCAGCAGATGACAATCTCTGCACGGGTGGCGCGCACCCCACAAACACTCGAGCACGCCTCCACGAGTCCCACCCGTCGCACGCCCGCAGCACGAGTGGGGCGCGTTCCTTCTCCCTCACCTCCTCCACGACTATGCGACGGAAAGATGGACGATGCAGTGGCGCGTCTGCCCGCAATGCCCCTGCTGCTACACGTCGAAAGTTTCGAGATATCCAAAAGTCCGCCACACCCTCACTCCACGTGGAAATGGCTCCGCCTTTCTTCCTGTTCCCACGAGACCGAAAAATTGCCGCGACAGTATCTGCAGACACGTCAATACTCGCGATGAACAGGTCGGGAGGCGAATCAGCCACAGGGTCCTCGCCGCCGTCACAGCTGCACCACAAATATTGCTGCAGCCAAGGCGTAAGAGAGTCCCGTCGCTTCAGTGGATCCAGCGGGCGGTCACGATTGTACAAGTCAATTCGGCAAATCCGCGTACCACCAACAAAGCAGCTTGTCTCGTCGGGCGCAAGGGCCAGGCAGCAGAGAGAGAACCCAACACCCACATCGCATATGCACGATCGCGCCACCACATCAAAGACGATGAAACGACCACCGACGCCGCATGTCGCCAACCAGCTCCCTGTAGAAAAAAAAGTCATTGCCGTCACTGGTAGTGTGTGACCTCGGAGCCGCCCCACGCCCACCGAGCCGTTCTTCAGCAAGTTGATGACAGGCTGAACAACCGGCGAAGCGTCGTGTCCAGCAGAGGCGATGAGGTGAGAAGTGGAAACGGCCAGGGAGTGCACTGCGCCGTAGTGAAGGGTCTGGGCATACAGACACACACCAGCAGCCTCAGAGGCGGAATCCTCTTCTTCTTCTCCAATCGTGGAGAACCCCATCACGCATCCCGCATCGGTGCCCAGAACGACAAAGCGATCGAACATAAGCACAGAGGTTACGCAAAGTCCCTTGCAGATGCGGGAGCCCAGGAGCGTTTCCACGTCCAGAGTCCGCATATCCCTCCCTTTTTGTCTCTCTCTCTCTGTGTGTGTGTGTGTGTGTGTGTGTGTGCAAGTTACCCGCGCTCTCTCCTCGAGAGGGAAAGGGGAGAGGGACACGCCACGGAAGGCCAAGGAACAGAACAAACGAAAGGAAAAAAAAAGACACCAGATGAAAAGAGAGAGAGAGAGAATGTATGCATGTATATACGTGTGTGTGTGTGTGTGTGTGGTGTGTGTACAATTGCGAGTGTGTCCACACTCTGTTCTTCTCGCCGTTGCCTCCCATTCAGCCTTCACTTGTCATTAAATCTCTTATTTGGAGGGAAGAAGGTTCCCTCCGCACTGCTCCTCACTTTGGAGACCGCTGAACCCCCACCCTCCTCCCACCTCCCACCTATTTGCTCTGTGGCAGTGCAGAAGCACAATTGAGCTGAGAAACGCAGACCTGCACCTACACCAGATTCACAGGCACAATGGGAAATATGTGTGGAGGACATTCGCATGCGTGTATTTGAGTGAGGGAAGCGCGTCTGCCTTTTAGCTCACCATTATTCGCTGCATACCTCCTCTCCTCCTCCCCGCATTCAGTGCACACACGCACACACGCGTGTGTGTTGGTTTTGGTGGCGTCCTATTCTAGCTGCTCTGGCTTTTCGTGTTGAGCAGAATGTTACTGCCGCCCGGAAGAAATGTCACGTTGCGCATCGGCACTAAATGCGACGCAATTTCAACTGCCGCCTCGATGCGGCGCAGCTCCAGCAGACCGCCCCCAGAGCGCTTAATTGCCTCCGAGATGAGCCGCGCCGACTCAGCCTCACCCTCCGCACGCACAATGGCTGCCTTCTTCTTCTGCTCGTTCTCCTGCACAACGTAGCGGAAACGCTCCGCCTCCTGCTGGGCGACCTGCTTCTGCTCCACCGCGACCATGAACTCCTTTCCGAACTGAATATCCACGAGGGAAAGATCCTCTAGCACAAGGCCAAACTGCGCCACCTTCTCTTGCATCAGCTGGTACACCCGCGCAGACACCGCGTCACGCTTCTGAATCAACTCCTCGGCCTTGTACTCAGCCACGACAGCCTTCAAGATTTCGTTGCTGATGGAAGGCAGAATACGCTCGTCGTAGTCCATGCCAAATGTGCGGTAAATCTGCGGAAGCCGCTCGGTTTGTGGGCGGAACAAGACGCGGAGGCGAATGTTCACCATTTGAAGGTCCTTCGTGCCGGTCATGGTCTGCAACACGCGGGGGCGGACGCGGATGTTAAACAACTTAATGTCATCCAATCCAAGAATGCGACACTGCAGACCCTCACCATACACCGATTCCTTTAGGCCAGTGATCTTGTTGTAGAGAATGGCAGCCTCGCCGGGATGTACAACGAAGCAGCAGCTGTAGATGCCGGCTGAGGCAGCAGCCACCCCAACCATCGCTCGCCGAAAGAATTTTCCACTCATCGTGCGGCCGCGTATACTCAATGCGCTAACTAACCAGCTGTGTGTGTGTGTGTGTGTGTAATGACAGAGGCAGGGAGGCAGAGTTGCAGGAATAGAGAGAGTTGTCGGGCAGAAGAACCAAACGCCCAAGCACCCAAAACCACACGCACGAAACGAAAAAAAAAAAAAAAGGTACACCACACGAAGCGATGCCGCCACACCAACGCCTCAACGTCTCCCCGCGCTTTCCGTCTCTCCTCCCTCCTCATCTCGTGATCCCTCAACTGTTGTTTTATTTACGTAGAGATTTTGATTTTAGCCTCCGTGTTAGCATCATTCAGTGTTATTGTTGTCCCCTGGGAACCATGTTGCTCCCATATGCAAAGGCATGACCAGCGACAGCAAGAATAGAAGCAACAAGACGTGTGAGAAGTTCAAAGGGAACGGCAGAAGAGAAAACAAACAAACAAACATACAAGAAGTAGAAGAAGAAGAAGAAGAAGAAGAAAGAGCATACCCACTCCTTTCTTACGTTTTCTTCTGCCATTTAATACAAACTCGAGCAGCCCTTTCACGTCATCACCACCTCCTCCACCTTGTGCTTAGCGTCGTTTATTGTTCGCTCCCTTCCTTCTTTTCTTTCTCAGTTGCCGTTGGTGCTGCGTGGATCGACTCTTCCGAATCCGCACCTGCTGCTCCCGCCGCCACTACCATTATTATTATTATTATTATTATTATTACTGCAGCTGCTGCATCTGTGACATTTACTGTCAGCGTAGGGGTGATCATGATCAGGATGATACACTTTGCAATGCATTTCTAAATGCTGCAACCACGTCAGCTTCGGTACCAGTGACTGGAATCTCGAGCCACTGCCTCACCGTCTCGTCATCCACGAGGCCAATGCGATGAAGAGAGGCAATGATGCGCCCTGTCAACGGCGCCTGCCCTTGCGTCGACATCTCCGCCAAGGAATGCACAACGGGAAGCGGCAGAATGACGATCTCGTCCGCTGTCGGCCGTGGTATCTTCTCCCAGAACTCCATTAATGTGTCAAGTGCCACCTCTTCCGGCTCGTGTAGCATGCCATACGCTGTGCAGAGAATCCTCGCGGTGTCGTAATACACGTCTGCAACGGCATTCACACCGGATGTGATGCGCAGCATGTTGATGAAGCGTTCGCTAAACTTGGGCACATCCTCGAGTACTCCCTCCTCAATGGCAGAGGCCAGCGCCGAAGCAAAGCCATCAAACACTTCATCATCCGTGAGAAAAAGGCCTACAATGAGAAAACTGCTCGCCTCACGCTGCGCATCCTTCTTGGTCGTCATACACGCCTCGCGCACCACCTCCGCCGCAGCAGCCCTACAGAGAGCTCCCCCCGAATCAAATTGACGTTGGCAGTGGCGGAAATTATCCATCCATTCTAGGATGACATCGTTTGAACACTCAGCAACCCATTCGTAAAACAGAGATCGTATACGAGCCTCAAAGGTCACAGACTCCGTAGAGGGGGGTGGGGTTTGGGAATCACACGATGGCATAGTAGGCTTCACAACTTGGTGCCAATTCCGCCCAGCCGTCTCCCCCGCTTTCGCTGCCACTACATTTGTCGTCGTCGTCGTCGTTGCTGCTGCCGCTGCCGCCGCTGCTGCTGTTGGCGCTGAGATGGATGATGACAGTGAAGATGATGATTGATTGGGTGCTGCGTCAGGAAAGATGCCTTGCTTGCCCTTCCTCACACCACTTGTCGGCGTATTGGATGAGTTGAGTGTTAGTGGGGAGCGTGTGTTAACTCGGTCCGCGGGGCGCATGGGTTCTCTCTCCGTCGTGCTGGATGTCTTGGGGACGGCTGCGGCACGCCGCTCCCAGTTGAAATCACGTCGCAGCTCGATAAGGTCCAGCATCTTGAAGCGAATACGCGGTGGGTACACATCCTTCTGATCCTTCAGGTGCTCCAGCAACTTGAAGCATCCATTCAATTTTGTGCGTAGCTCAGGAATGGCGTCGAGGCTCTCACCGATGGTCAGAAACAGCTCCGTGAGGAACTCAATGTCCTCGCTTGTGGGATGCCCACCCTTCTCCGCATCCTGCATGATGACTTGAATGATACTCATCATAGTGTTGTGCGAGAGAACCTTGTGCATGAAGAGCTCCCCAATGAACTTCATATTGGCCCGCTTGCGTCGCATGAACGAAGCCCGCTGCTGCTCAATCTCCTCCTCCGTGAGACCCTCCACTGACGGCATCTTCCGCCGGCTCTGAAATTCTCCCTGTGCGATGCCCACAACGGCATTTCGCAGCTTTGAGTGCTTCTTGCCATCCGTTGGCTGCAGCGTCGCAGTGAGGCTAACCTCAAACTCGGCCAACTTGTAACACACGCCCGCGTACGACTTGCTGCTCTCCGGCTCCTCAAGAGCCTTTTTGAAGATAAGCCTCACCGTCTTGTTCAGCGTCTCCTCCGTGGAAAAGATGGCGCTCGTCTGCAGTTTTGCCACCATCTGATCAAAGTTCGACGCGCTCAGTTTGTTCAGCGATCCCTGCACGAGACGCTCTACCCATTCCTCCGTTGACTTCGCCGATCCGCGCGCCATCCACGCGTTAGGGCCCCGAACAAGTTTTGACTTTGTCTGCTTCTCCCTGCGGCACGCTTCCTCTAGCGAAAACCCCGGGTACGGCGGCTCACGGTAGAGAAAGCGTAGGTCAAGAATCTGCTGAATCGTGTAGACGTGCATTCCGTGTTAGCTCACCTTCTCACTCTCACTCTCACTCCCCCTCTGTGTGACTTGTTTGTGCTAGCGGGATTGTGCCTTGAACCTCTTCAGAGCTACACTGTCCAAGTAACGGGGGGGTGGCCGGGGGCCGCCCACACAAGACGCAAAAAAAAAAAAAAAAGAAGGGTGGGTGGTGAGGAGTGGCGGCAGCGATGACAGAAGTGAACAGTAGAGAAGCGAGCAACTGGTGCAAAGGGAAACATATTCCCCCCCCCAAAAAAAAAAAATATATATATATATATATATAAAAGGGAAATAATCGGTGAAAGGCGCACACACAAACACACAAACACACAGGGACGCATTCACATAAAGAAAGAAGGAAAGAAGGAAGCAAGGGGGCCAATCATGCGAGATTCATGATGTTATCGAGCAAGGCATCGACTTCATCACGGCATCCGTGGCTCACCTTTGACGCGCTCAGCCTCACTGCCGTACTTAAATGCGGTTCTGCACGCACTTCATCGCGTTGGCGTTTGCCGAGTTGGGTGCCTGCGACGGAGGCGCTCTGCAGCTCGGCCTCGGCCACGGCCATGCGCTTCGGCAAGAAGGAGGGCTCCAACCGCCCCCGCTCCATGTCTATCACCACTGTGCGTCCATGCAGCCGATGTCTACATCTGCCTGCCACCGCCTGGCGCGCTTCTGCCTCTAGCCCAAACTGAACAAAAGCATACCTGCGACTCTTCCCCGCGTGATCAAAAATGAGGCGCACGCTCACCACACGGCCAAACTGCTCTCCAAAGAGACGAATGTCCTCCTCCAGGGTCTTGGGATGGAGTCTCGAAACCACAACGGTACGCCGCGGGTCACTGCAAATCTTGACGTCCGTGTGCGGGTTGCGGTTATCCATCTCACGCTGCATCTGCTGCATCCATGCCTCTCTCTTGTCTCGCGTCACTGCAGCGTCTGCTGTCGCTGGCAGAGCAGGGGATGGCAGTGGTGGTGGTGGTGTCGGTGATTTTTTCGCAGCCAACTCCACAGCCCGTTTATGAAGGATATGAACAGGCGCAGCAGCAATGGGCTTACGACGTCGACGGCTTTTTGGTACAAATGGTGGCGGCGGCCTACTTTGAAAGAAGGCCTGCTTCCAGTGCATATGCTCCTCCACACGTCGCTTAAAGCCCTCGTCACGCGTCACATCCTCTTCGCTGGGCACCTGCATTCACCGCTGCAGGCACGAAAAAAGGGAAGAGAGAGAGAGACAGACAGACAGACAGACAGAAAAAAAAAAAGAGGAAAAAAGAGAAGCGACGACTAAAACCAGACAAGTGCATAAAAACCCCAAGCAAAGTCAACGATAATATTTCGTGCCTCAGGCACCGGGATGCCGCTTTAAAAAAAAAAACAAAAATAAAAATAACAATAAGAAATAAATAAATAAACACAGATTGCACTCGACTCCTGGTAGAACCTCTCTCTCTATTGAGGTGTTTTCTTTGTACTTTTTTTTTTTTTTTTTTTTGGTGGGGGGGCCGTTGGGGGGGAGGGGAGGGGCAACGCGGCCTCAAACCAATTCACTTCATTTGTTGTTGTTTGTTGTCTGTTCTTTTGGATTGTTCTTCTCTAGCGGCCACAGTGGCATCCTCTTATTTATTTATTTTTGTTTTGTTTTTAGTCTCAGCTTCTCCTTTAGACTCAGGGCAGTGAAGCACAAACACCACCACTATCATCAGCAACAAGGCGCCCCGCCCCGCCCCGCCCCGCCCACCCCACCGCCCGCACGAAGAAAAGACGGCGTAGATAGCAACAAATATTAACAAAGAGTACAAAAAAAAAAAAAAAAAACGCCAAGGACCAAAGAAGAAAGAAAAAAAAAGAAAAAAAAGAAAGTGTCAACAATCCAAGAGGGAAAATCAACGTAGCAAGCAGCGTACGCGCGTGGTGTGCTGTGGTTATATGTGCGTGTGCGCGTCAACGAATGAAGAGAGCGAGAGAGAGGGAGGGAGGTGCAATGGCTGGATGTGATTACCCCATGGAAGCAATGATGGTTGCATGGGTGTCACCCCACCCGATGACCCAAACTTATCACGGAACTCCTCCTCATCCCGGTGGTGTTTGCTTCCAAAGCCGCTGGCACCTCCACGTAGCAGCACAGCACGTTCTCGGGATTCATCACGAGACCATCCGCGTGGAAGCGTAACCACATAGCGGAGGCGCGGAAAATGTCAAGGTTCACAAGATTACGAAGCTGACCTGGAGAGAGTCGGAGGGCTGCGTGACGTCGGCGATGCATGATCTGCCTTCGAGCCTCCAAATACACATCGGGCGGTACGTGCCATTCCATGCAGAACGCCGCCTCAATACCGCTCAGCTCATCCCACTCTGCCTCTGCCTGTCGCTCCATCGGCTCTGCAAAGACAGGCTGCACGCGGGTAAGCCGGCTGAGTGCAATCACCCAGATCTCCAGAACAAATACCGAATCACACGCAAAATTAAGCGTCTTTGTGGTGCCACTGTCCGACTGGTACACAATGCCCCAAGTGAGGTATCGTGAGGCAACAGCACCGCCTTCCCTCTCCTGCCCTAGAAGAATACGCCTGACGGTGCGCAGCGGGATGCATCCCTCTCGTGCCCACGAACTCACCGACGACCAGTAAAACCGCTCATCACCCGGCTTTCCATCGACATAGAAGAGACGACGGTGCACTCGGCCATTGTGAGAAAACTTCTGCATTTCACCTCCCATCCTCGTGAAGGAAGTAATTTCCTCCAGGAACTCCGTGTTGTCGTACTGTGAGCGACTCCGCTTCTTTTTTGAATCCTCACTGTCAGTTGTGGTTGTGGTTGTAACGGTGCTGCTTCTGCTGCTGATCTCAGTGGTCCTGCGCTGCCAATACGGCCGTGGTCTTGGTACGCCGTAGTCTTTAAGTCCGGGATGACCGCAAATCATCTCCGGCTCGCTTTGATAGCGCCTCTTCTCTTGCTTCAAAACAATCGCCACAGCATTGCCTGCCATGGCACGCACAGCGTGGTACAGCCAGTCGTAGACATTTTGCAAATGCGGCGGTTGCTGCTGCTGCTTGTCCTTCAGCTCAGAAGCGAGGTGATACGTTTCGGACATCAGAGTGCAGAGTTCAAGGCGCGCGCGCGCTGACGCCAACGCCTGTTCACAATGCATTGAAATCAGCGTCCATGTGTTGTCGTCTTGGCCCCCCAACACAGTCCCAGCGTCCACCGCGGCGTCGGCGTTTTCACCGCCGACCGACAGTGTATTTGTCCAGGACTGTATCTGGTCATCTAAAGCTTTTATCGTGTTTACCGCCTCCCCCAACCCGGCCATAGTAACAGCACGCTTCTGCTTGGCGTCACGACGGGCTGCTCGGGCCTCTTTCAGGCTGGCCGCTGCCTCCTCCAACTGCTGATTCCAGTCCCGCTCCTCGACGGGTTCTCGCGATGATTGCTCCCCAGCTGAGAGACGCAGAATGTGTGCATGAACCTTGTCCATCCGTTGCCTCCACGCCCCGACAATCGCATCACGGCTATCCCTCCATGCATTCTCCAACTCTTGTTGTTGCTGCTGCTTCTGGTTTGCGCTCACACATCCATCTTTAACGGCAGCCCTGAAGACATCACACATCGTGGATACTGCCATTCGGCGAATCTCGCTATCAGGTCGCCTCACCCGAAACGCCAAGTCGTACAGCACATTTGCATTGTCGTCCGCGAGAAGAGGGATAATCTGCGGGAGACTAATTTGGTGCATCTTCCCTGCAATACGCATTTCGGAAATCAGTTCATCGTACACATGAAGTGACGAAAAGTAGTTGCGAGGCACGTTTGCCTTCACGCCGGTGGTGATTCCTGAGGGCCCTTTCATCATCTTCACCTTGTCGGCGAAGTAGAGTGTGGAGAGCGTCTCGTCAACGGTGAGCACGGTGGGGCTTACGTTCACGATGAGAACAACGCGGGAGTTGGGTGAGGAAAAGGAGTCGCTCAGCACAGTTGTCAGTTTCGAATCCCGGTAAGGGATGTATCTAGAGCCCTCATGCAGGTGGTGTACAACGTTGCCGAGGGCTGTGAGAGAGGTGTTGATCTTTTTGAGCTCATCGAAGGCCTCGCCTTGCACAACGGCGGCACGAACTTTCTCACTGCCTGCCAGATCGGCAAGCAAAAGCTTGCTGTACATCACTGGAGCGTCAGCCTCAGAGAAGAGCGGGTTCGATGCCCCTTCAAACAACTTGTGTGTCAGCGGCTGCAGTGGCTTTCCCTCCAGCTGCAGTTTCTGCGCCGCGTCCATAAGTGCATGACACTCGGTAAAATCCATCGGTTTTGGATTTTTCGGCGTGACAGCCTGCTGAAACACCTCAATAGTGAAAACTGCATGGGAGCGCGATGAAGTGTCATTGGCCGATGTCATGCGCTCTGCACGCCGTGCGATTGCCCTCTGAAACACCGCAAGCCCGTCTTCCAGCTTTTCGACTGGCACATATGTCAGTTTCGGAAAGCGCACAAAATCCTTCACGATGGTCATTTGAATGGAGGCGGGTGTCTGCTCGCTGCGTAGCAAATCGCGCACGTCGTCAAGGTATATTTCTACGGCAGAGATCCCAACGACGACATGACGGTTCCTCTTCTGCACGGACGCAAACTGCAGAATTTCCTCCAGGGCACGCAACAGAATTCCTGTCTCGTCGGTGATGATTTCATCCTCTACCGTGTTCTTTCGCATGCCACCAAGAACAGTGTATGTCTTTCCACTACCGGTTTGGCCGTAGGTGAGCACAGTGGCGTTTGTGCCACTCAGTACGTTGGCTACTGCCGCCGAGGCAAGTTCATCGTAGACGTCGGTTTGCGACGCATTCTCGTCAAACACACAATCGTACGTGAAGGAGAAGGTCCGACTGTCTCCCGCGGCCCGTCCATCCCAGAGGAGAAGAGTTGTGTCCGATTGCAGCGAACATGCCACCTGCTCGTAGCGTTCCCTCGTATGCGTGGCATTCGTGACGCCATCCAGCTTCGGTCGAATCCTCACACCCACAGAAACGCGCTTCGAATCGTGTAGCATAGTGGCTGGTTGGTTGGTTGGTTGGTTGTTGTTGCGGCTTATGATGCAGAATAATACGTCAACCCAACCACAACTGTAAAATTGAAAAGAAAAAAAAAAAAAAGATCCTCAGAGATGCGTGCCACGGCCGCTGCAACGGACAGACAAGTTGAGAAAGCAAGAAGGAAAGAAAACAGGATGAAGGGGGAGAGAAAAGCGCAGTCGATGTGACAACATATATATATATATATATAAACTTAAAGAGAGAGAGAGTGAGTGTGTGTGTGTGAGAGAGAGAGAGAGAGGAGGAGAGCAGAACGGGAGCCGCCGGGTGTCTCTAGAGAGAAAAGAGAATGCCCTCCTTCATAAGTTCCTCGATGGCGGGTTTGATCAGCATGCGGATCATTCCCTCCACCTTGGTATTTGCCCCCGGCACGGAACTGAAGTTCGACGTCACTCGAAAGTTCCTCAGTGGGTCGCCAAACAGCTGCACCTTCAATGTGCGACGCTTCACCAGCATCTTTTTTGAAAGAAGGTCCACAAAAGACGGAATGCTACGGCGCGCCGATGGGGTGGACTTCAGCGCACCCTCGGCATTGCATCCCTCCACCTCCAGCAGCGAGAGCGACGCCTCAATGGCGTCCAGCAGACCAGGTGGTCGCATCGCACGCCGACCACCGCCACCGAGTAGTACGCCGTAGCCAGAGCTACGACCACAGGAGTTCTCAGAGCGTGCAGCGCGCGGTGTTCGCAGGTTGGCGCCTTTGGGGCCGCTTGGCGTCATCACCGTGTGCACTGGGGCCGATGTGAGGCTTGGCGCACACTGCGGATTCTCCTCCAGATCACAGAACAGCTCAATAGAAACCATCCCGTCGATGTGGATGTCCTGCAACGTCATTTCAAAGGGGCAGAAAAATGGCAAGGCGAAGTTTGCGTCTGCCTCCTCAGCGCTGGCCCCCACGGTGTCAAGGTTGATCTCCAGGCCACGTAGTCTAACCGAAAAATCTCCGTTGTACCGTACCTTCACCATGATGGCGGTGTGTTCTGCGGAGAGCACACGAATGCCGCTGAGTGAGACCTCCGGCGGGACACTGCCCAAGTTCAGCTCATCCACGACAACCGCACCGCGAATTTGTGCGTTTTTCCCCCCCACCATCGCCTTTCGGATCGCCTGCTCGATGGTGACACGAATCACCTCTTTACTCTCCGGAGACCACGTCTTCGGCCACTCCCACTGCAGCATCACCCTCACCCAGCAGCAAACCCCCCTCTCCTCAAATACACACACAAACACACACACACAAAAAAAAAAAAAAAAACGGCGAGCATAGATGAGGAGGGGAAAAAGAGAAGGAGGGAAGGAAGGGCATTTCAAAGCGTCATTAAACATGTGATCTCCACGTCGCCATCGCCATTGCCACTACCACAAAACACACACGGACGGATGGAAACATATCAACACAATGGGCGAACAAAAAAAAACCGGATGGGGTGGGAGGGCAGAAATGCCAAGTCAGATGAGCCGCTCACCTGGCGCGCGACCAAACGGGATCGCGCTACCGTGCACGATGCCAACGCTCAGCGGAGCTTTTCCTACTGGCTTCGTATTCTGCCCAAAGCGGCGCAGCACCATATCACGCGGTTGAAGCTTCCACTCGGCGCGCAGCTGCCGGAGTTCGTGCGGCGGGGTTTGCAACACAGGTATATCCTCGTCATACGACAGCGGTGCGTCGCCGTCAGGGTCTTCTTGCATCGTCGCATCAATGGCAGCGTTCAAGGCACTTATGACCGGTGAATCCCCAAAGGCTTCTTTGCATAGCCCGAGGCAGATGCGGGTATCCTCATTCGGCCGCACCTTGAGGAGCATGAAAAGTTCTACTACCTCCTCCGTCATGGTGACGGAACCGTTCGGGGCTGTTGCGTTTGCGTTGGCCAGCAAAAGGGAGTTGAGCATTCGTGTTGTGAGCGCCTTACCGAAACTAACTAGCTTTTTCAGCACACTGAATCCCGTGGCAACAGCGCCCAAGTGAGCACAGAGCTCCAGGAACTGATCGTAGATGGACGAGATGTGGTCAACACTGCTCCCCACCTCCTCGAGACGCCTCATAAGCGCCTCACATCGCTCCAACATCGCCACGCGCGGCTCGTCACAGTGGGCGCACGATTGAATAAACAGAAGCACCATCTCCGGGGTTGGGTTCATGTTCATGTGGATAAAATGCTGGTCGTAGATGGAAAGCGCAAGTTCACCATCCCTCCGCAGCGCGCAGTGCATGAACGCCTGGGTGAACAATATAAAGTCTGCCGTAAGACCTCGCGGCGCCAATTGAGCAAAAACGTCCATGACGTAATCGCCGAAGTCGGCGATCCCGCGGAGGGAGTACACCAGCCAATGAAAGCACTCCAAGGAGAGACGAATGCTTGCGGCATCGGCGAAGCTCTGTGCCTTTAGCGCAAGTGTTGGTTTCCCAAAGGCGCAGCACATGCGCATGTACGCTTCAACAGACGCCGTCGTTCGCGGGAGTTGATAGAAATCAAATAGGGCCCACAACTCCAATCCGCGTCGCTCCAACGTCCCAAAATGTTGCTGTGCCTCGGCGTTGGACTCGGCTTCGTTGCATTTTGTGCCGCGCTCGACACCAATCGCACAGAGCACCATGGCCCTGTTGAGCATCGACGCTCGCGGTCGCAGACCGCGCGCGATGGTCTCCTCCAGGATAGTCATTCCCTCACCCACACGCCCCTCCGCGACGCAGAGCGTCATCAGTGCGTCGAAAAAGTATGTGTTAAGCACAAAGGATCCAGTGGATTCCTCCTCCATCTCCCGAGCTCGGACCGCATATATACTCCACCCCTCCTCCCACTTGCCACACGTGGCGGCACACAGCACCATCTCCGCATGCGTTTCAACGCCGGCATTTACAGGCGGTATGTTTGTCACAATCATACGTTC
This sequence comes from Trypanosoma scelopori, assembly GCA_030849745.1. Lineage (NCBI taxonomy): Eukaryota > Euglenozoa > Kinetoplastea > Trypanosomatida > Trypanosomatidae > Trypanosoma > Trypanosoma scelopori. The sequence goes on from JASANX010001055.1 coordinate 30,248, forward strand.
AAACATCTCCGCCGCGCTCTGGAAGGCGGCGTGACGCTCCCACTCTTCGAGCATTTCCATCTGCTGGCGCTGGTAGCGAATAAAAGCGGCGCAGCTCTTGTCTGGCAGTGGCACACGCTGGTACAAGAAGTCGGTGAGAAGGCGTCCCGGTGTGGGGAGCAGCCGTGCATGTCGAATGAGCTTGTCCACATCAATGATGTGCATGTCGCGCTTGAAGTACCCGTACCGTGCGTAGCGGAGGTTCTTTGCGAGGGCCGTTTGGTTAAAGATGTGTTTCATGTGCGGGCGGTCGGGGTCAACCCACACGCGATGCGCCTTTTCAAAACCCGGCTCGCCACCATATAGACCCATTGCTGCGTTGGTAAGCGCCGGGCGGTGCAGCTCGCGGTACGCCGGGCTGCGAACGTGCTCTTCTTGCGCCAAATGCTCCCCAACGGTGTCGTCAAACCACAACAACGGGGGGTTGCTATCGCTGCAGTCATTCTTTTCTCTGCCCTCATCGCTCTTGTTCGCCCTGTCAGTGTCGTAGGGATGATGTTGCTGCTGCTCCGACGCGTAGCGCTGCGCCGCCTCCACAGCCAACTTGGCGAAGCAAAGAGAATGAAAAGAGCGCGTCAGCATCGACGGAGCCCGACACAACAGGGGGAACTTCTAGCACGCACTTGGTCACCCCAAATAACAAAGAGAGAATAAAAACATTAGAAAGGATTGCACACGCAGACACACACGCAGCACCCCTCATATCAACAGACGGCAGCAACACAAACATGCACTGATTGATGAACAGAAAGATACAATGCAGCGAACTTTGCTTGCAGCAGATGCAACAACAAAAGAGAGCACTGCTTCTTCACTTCTTTACATGACACGAATAAATGGGAAGACATGCAGCAGCAGCAGCAGCAGCAGCACAGAGAGAGAGAGAAGAAAGGGAGGAGGTGGCGCTGCAGCCTCCCTGTCCGTCCTGCCTGCCTTCTCCTTCACAGAATCTCCCAGCCCTCACTGGGGCGTTGGTAACGGGAGCTCGATGCCCTTCGCCACCAATTCTTCTCTTAGCTTCGCCACCACCTTGCGCAGTCGGCTCAGCTCTGCCCGCTGCATCGCAATCTGACGTCCCATATCCTCCTCGTACACGGAGGCGGCGGAGGGGTCTGTTGCGTTCCATACGCCCGCTTTCCCCGCAAGCAGTCGTGCCTCCTTGCGCAAGTCATTGATTTCCTTGATAAGGATTACATTTTCGGCGGTGATGCGGTATTTGACGGCTCGGCTGTTCTCCGCATCTTTATTCACCTTCTTCTTCAGTCCCGCGAGGTTGCGCTCAAGATGGTCGCGTTCGCGGCGGTATTCCCGCATCTCATCTGTGGCGGTGCGTGACGAGAGAGTCTTCAGAACGGCGTTGGGTTTGTTTGAGGTGTACTTGTCAAACAGCAGCTTTGCCGACTCCTTCAGCTTCCGCGGATTGGTCTCATCCCGCAGATCACATAGTTCCGTCCAGAGCCGTGACTGATACTCCGCAAAGGACCGCATCGATACCGCGAGCTTCTCAAGTTCTCGCTGCTGTCCTGCCTTCTTCTGCCGCATATTGCGGATCTGCAGCATGAGGTGCTCATTGCTGTGCGTGTACTGGTCGGCCTCCTTGCCCATATCCGCCAGACGATTCTTCGCCTGGCGTATTTCCTCATCACGGGGGTCAATCTGCGACTTGAGCTCCTTGATCTTGTACTCCAGCACGAACTTGAACTTCTCCAGCTCCTGATTCTTCTTCTTGAGGTCAAAGACACGGCGCTCCTTTTCCGCAATCGTGTCTCCGCGGTCTTTAAACTCGTGTGTGAGCGCCTCAATGTCACGCTTCGCCCCCTCAATTTGCGCCTCCAACGTCGCGTGCTGCCGGAGTTTCGCCCTCACCTCCGCCTTTGTTGCATCTAGATCCGCCTTTGTGAAGTTCTCGCGCGACAGCAATGAGTCGTTGGCCGCCTGTAAAGCCACGACCTCCCCCTCCTGCTCCTTGCGACGCTTCTCCATGTTCTCCTTCAGCTTCACCACCTCTACATCAGTTTCCTCCTCAAGTAACAAACAATACTTCTCAGTGTACCTGTCCTCACTATCCTTCTCCTGGAGGAGCTGCTGCTGCCTCTCGTCCAGCTCCTGTAGAATGCGCATCTGCCTTTCTCTGTCCTCGGCAGACGTCTCCTCTGCCTTTTTTTTTATCTCGGCAATGTGTGCAGCGTGCTCAAGCTGCCGCTCGTCGATGAGCTGTTGCAGACGATCCGCACGGTCCCGCAGTGAATCAATTTTTGATCTGTAGTCCTCCTTGGTGCGCAGCAATTCCTCCTTCTCTTTCACCTCCATCTCCGCCATGAACTCCGTGAATCGAATGGCCTGCTCGTTTTTCTCTGCCTTGAGAGCATCAAATCGTGTAAGGCGTCGCGCCCGCTCTTCTTCGTTCTCGCGATCCACCTTCAAGAGTTGCTCCTCGTAGGTCCTGTTTTGTCTCAACTGCTGCTGCAGTATGCGCTGCTTGAGTTCATTCACCTCCACGTTGAGGGCTATGACCGATTGGGTTGATCCCTCCAAATCGCTGCGAGCCATAAACAGCTCACGCGAGTACTCCACCTCCTTGTGGGTTCCGCGGTAGGGGGCGACCACATCCCAGAAAATGACTGCGCCGTCGTCACCCACGCTAATCACCATCGAGTCGTCAAAAGTCAGTGCAAGGTGTGAAACAATCCCAGCGTGGGCGTCATGCGACTCAATCATAATATTGCCCACATCCTCTCTTCCCCGGTCCGTTGAGGTGAGCTTTTCACCGAGATATGTGTTAAACACACGAACTGTGCCGTCCTCGCAGCCGCCAAAGAGCAACTTTAATTTGGAACTGATCGCCATGGAAAAAATCGAGGCAGTCTGCAAATTAAAATCTGCAACTTGATGCAACTTGCTACGCTCCAACTGGCGCAGTTTGCGGTCGTTCCCAGCCGTCCAAACGGTACCTGCATCTGCCACGGCGCAGTTGTACATCATTGCCTTGAGTACATTGTCGTTGACCCGGTGAAAGTCGCACAGATTGAATTCAAAGACGGTGCCGTCAAGTCCTGATGAGACCAATCGTGTGTCGTCTGGGGGCACAAAGAAGATGCTCTTTATCTTGCCGCTGTGGCCACGCAGGTGACCCAAGAGTTCACACGTGTAGGTGAAGTAGACGTGTATCGTTGTTGCATGTACTGCCGCGAAAAACTGGCCACCGTTACTGAATCTGCACGCCATGCAGGAGCGAATTCCGATATTTTTGAACTCCCGAATGTCGTTGTAGTACAAATTCATCATGCGTAGACCGTCAGCGAGGCCCACTAGGAGATGAAGCCCGGATGGATGCATGGCCACACTGTGAATGTCTGTTGAGAACCGCTTACGAAACTCGACAATACCTGTGATGATATTCCACAAGAAGATGCAGCGATCACGACCGGCAGTAACGGCGAGCGGTCGCTGCACACAGACATCCACCCCCACAATGGGTCCCGAGTGGAATGGCTGACCAATCGGTTCAAAGACTCGCTCCTCAGATTTGAATAAGTCCGCGTTTTGGAGATTAAGTGAGTAGAGCTGCTTTGTGCTTGTCATGAAGGAGATGTACTCCTCCGCCGGTGGTGGGGAAAGGGTGAAGGAGAGAATCACCGGAACGACCTCACTTGGGGAGCCCATCTGCTCCGTATCATTGTTAAACCTGAAGGTTCTCACCTTGCGATACATTTCCTTGCTATCAGTTCGCTCAAAAATGCTGATGAAGCCCATATCCCCACCGCAGATGAATCCTTTGCTGTACCCCGCGAGTGCATTGATGGAAATCCCGTCAGACGGAGAAAGTGGCAGGGGATATTTGTACTCATTGTTCTCCATCAGGATGAGATCCCCATTCTCAGTTGACAGAATAAGGCGACTCTCGGAGGGAATCCACAGGTGCGCAAGGTAATTCGTGATGGGTTCTCGCGTACCACCGGAGGCTTGTCGCAGTTGATTGTCCTGCACGGTAAAGAATCGCACAATCCCGCCGCCAGACACACAGACGAGCGAATTGTTGCTTGGAGAAATACTGCACTGGTTGAATAGGCGCCGATCAGTCGAGGGCTGGTCGCCGTCGTTGAGCACCGTGCACGAGACTAACGCCTTGGCTTTCTCAACATTCCAGTACACAAGATTCCACTCAGGGAACCCACCGAGCGAGACTAGCTGCCGCCCATCGTGCGAAAAGCAAAGCGACACGTACTCAGTGGAGCCGACGTCTGGTACGTGTAGAACTTTCTTTCGCTTCAACTTCGGGTGACCAGTCGGATCACACACGTAAATGACGATGCAGGGGTGCTTGGACTTCTCCGCGACGGCCAGCAGTCGCCGATTGTATGATATGGCCATGGCAGTGACCGTCTCGCAACTCGGCGTGCATTGAACCATTTGCTGCGTGCCCAATTGTGTGTCAAGGACTATAAGACTCTTCCCGGAGACCCACACCACGCTGGTATCATTAAGATACTGAAATCCGTCCTTTACCTTTTCAGACACACCGAAAACATGGCGGCGGTTCACCATGCGCGGTGCCCCCTGCGTAGTAGTCGTTTTCTCGCCTGCGCCCATACCCACACACACACACACCACACCTTTTTCTCTCTCTCTCTCTCTCTATATATATATATATATGACTCCTTGGTTCCCTATCCGGGCAAAGATGTGTGTCTTGGCGCTCGTCCCTTCTCCCTTAGAAAGGCGTCCAATGAATGTAACAAAAGGCAAATGCAAATGCAAACAAACAAAAAAATATATATATACAGCAATAGCGAATGGCGAGAGAAGGAGAGAAAGTGTGTGTGTGTGAGAGAGAGAGAGAGAGAGAGACTGTACGACATGTGTGATTCGACGATGTGTAATGGAGGTAAAGGAGGGGGGGGAAGGTCAGCGGGAAGGAGGAGTTGCGCTATGCGGTACCAGCAGAATGGCGTCGAACGCACTTGGAGTTAAAAAGGGGGGCAGGAGAGTGTATGGATCTTCTGATGCTCCGGACTCTATGATTCAATCGCAAGGTTTGACTTCCATTTATGCCTCTTTTCGTCCTTGTCGTTGTTGTTTCAAAGAAAAGAAAAGGGGAAAAACAACAACAACACCACCACCACCACCACCACCACTGGCAGCACCTTAACTCGTGCTAAACAATCTATCAACGCTGAGAAACAAATGATCAATCCTTCTATAGAAGCTGTCTGCACATGCAAACAAGGGATCAACTGGTTCAACATCAGGAAACCGACTGACGTCAGCCAACGTATAGAGTACCCTGTCGGTGCCCAGACAACGCAAGGCAAGGTTGCAGTGGGCATCCTTGAGCACAGGCGGGCATCCGGGGGCGTGTGGCACGTCAAACAGAGCCCGGAAATACGTAAATTGGGCCCGAAGAGCGCGTACTACCGCAGCATTCCCACCCAAGCGGTAAAACTGCTGAAGTATCTTGTGACACATTTGCGTTAGACAGTTTGCCAAGTATGTCACAGAGAGCGAATTTCCGCAATTCGGGCAAACGTAGAGCTCAAACGGGACGGTGGGAAGCGGTTTCCTCGGGTCAGAGGTCAGATCGCTGATGCGCCTATGAGGATCAACCGGGACAACCTGACGGCAGTGCGTGCACTGTACTTGCAGCGGCAGTGCCGTGGGGAAACACGCAGACAGTTCACAGTTTTTGAACATTGAGCAGTGCGAAAAATCATCCACAGCAAAGGCCTCTGTGTTCTCACGCTCCGTTCGAGTATGGCATGCAACGCCCATAGCCTCGCTCAGATGCTCAAGCGAAAATCCCTGAATGTGCTCGCACAGACGCATCACGGGAGGAAACAGCTGTGAGGACAAGTACCACTCCACGTCTACACGAAGTCCAGTGGCCTGTCGCACCTCATCCACGTGATATGCCTTATCGTCGTTCTGCTCTCCCTCGCAGATGACATACGGGATAAGGTCGCCGACACGGACATTTTTCTTTTTCTGCTTCATACGCAGCGCGACGGTGGCGTGGGGGAACCCTTTCCCGCGGTATGACTCTGGCTCCTTGGTTAAGCTCTTCGAAATGATGAAATCCTCAAGCGGGAAACATTTCCCAGATCGGACGTCGCCTGCAACATCTCTCATGTACGTCATGACGTAATCCAGAATGTCCTCACCGCCCTCTGCGCTTAGGACTCGCGTAAGCACTGCATCCGACACCCGTTGGGAAAGAGGACACCAGTCCCTTCGCACCATGTCCAAACCCTTCACCTCCTTCTTGTACGTGGTCCCGTTGCCTTGCCAATCCACGACACTAAGCGCTGCATACTTCTTCTTTTTAAGAAGAAGCATCGCCCTGAACACGCCGTCAATGTCCAATTCGAGACTTTGATATCGCTGGTTTACTTTGTTAGTGATGTCAAACCCAAGCTCGCGTACTTTTTGGATGTCATCCTTAATACCAGTTTGAATCATCACGGAATCCGTATCGCCATAAATGACCCTTAGGGTAGGAGAAAACTGTGGAATCAATTCCACAGTGTTCTGAAGGGCGAGACGGCCCTGTCGCGTGACAAGTTCTGCAAGAGGTTGTGCATAGAAACGTGAAAGTTCAAAACCCAGACAACCGTACATGCTGTTAGCAGTTAACTTGAGTGCCTTCTGCCTGATTTCCAGTGTAGCAAGATTACTCGGGTCCCTTTCCGTTTTCATCATTCGCTTGATACCCTTCCTGCTCTCCACGAGACTCCGAATAACCTTTGGTAGGATGCATTTGTGCAAGCATGGCGAAGGCAGGGCAGCTGCTGCACAGGAACGGCAAATGAGGCTCTCTGGAGAAGGAACTTCCGCAGATATTGTGTTTTCGTCGCGTTCGATAGTAGTGTAGCAAATGTTGAACTCCTGAACGAGAGAAGGATAGAGTGAGTTGAAGTCCAGGAGGAGAATGTAATCTGAGTAAAGTCCGCTTTTTGGCTCCAGCACCATGCCACCCTGGTACTTGGTTTTGCGTCGGTTTTCATCCTCATCATCGGCCACTCGGCTCCTCTTTGCGTTGTACCGCTTCTTGTCTGGCGTCACGAATTTCAGATTGTGAAAGGTGTGAAGAAGAAGGTATTCGATTCTCTCTGAACGTGCACCGTATAGAGTTCGGCTCCACAGATTTCCAGCCAATGACGTCAACCGTTTGGTAAGTGGAATCACGTCAAGACATGCAGCCACGTTGACAGAAAGCACGGCGCAATTAAACAACTGCAGGAGAACGTGAAAAACCTCTTCAGATGATGTCATGGTGCGATTGTCCAAGATCGATGTTCCAGGCTCGAATGAGCCTTGACCATCTGTGATGCCCGAGATTTTCATTTGAGTGGCCAGAGACAACAACTTGTAATTCGCACTCTTGTAGTATTCCCTGGAGAGAAGGTAAGTGTCAACGACGAGCCGCCCCACACAGGCCTCTTTTTCAACCGTTAGGTTAGAGCTGCCACATTGCAGATTTGGAAAACGCTTGATATCCAGGCGTCCTATTGTAGACCAACGGGGGATATTTAGTTCCTGGTAACGATTCAAGAGAATGCCGATGGTGTATCCAATAAAGTTATGACCCACAATCATGTCAGGATCCAAGTTACCCAATGTGGCTGCCAACCAAATCAGAAGTCCCCTTTCATTTGCAAAGCGATGCACACCTGGCATGCGTCTTGAGAGGCAATAGCTCTCCAGATTCAATGGCAAGGCTGCTTCAGGAGACAACTGTCGCACTCCCGTAAGACACTCTGAGACTTGTGGCTTCGTGCCTCCATCAACACCCACGTCACGATACATTGCAATTGACACGGCCACAACCTCATTTGTCATGCCCCTAGCGTCAAGCTGGGCATGCAGCTGAATACTGGCAAGGGTGAAGGGCGGCGAGGGTCTAGATGACTCATCAACTTTGATACTTTTAGGCGATTCCACCAGAAACTCCATCTCGCAATGGGATATACGATCTGTTGCCGGAATGAGATGCTCAATGTGAAGATATGATGGGCCCATGAGCTCCTTCTTGATCAAAAAGAGCTCCAGTAGCGACCGTGATGCACCAATTACAACTTGAATGTGTCGGAGATCCCTTTTGCTTGAAAACGGTGGATACTTTCCCGGAAACCGAAGCTTTGCCCATCGACTTTTCTCCCGACGAACACCAGGCTCGTCAAACGCGTAATAACGCTCCACAAACTTCACCCGTCTCTCCTCTATACCACAGCTTCGGCAGACGTCATTGATCTCCTGGACCACATCGGCATCCGACGAGCCCTCCCTCGGATGCAAAAAGGTACAACGGTAGATGTTTGACACCCTAACACAACAAGAACGGTACACCGTACTAGTCCCCTCCTCGACACACAACTTGCCAAAAAGAAAAACGGTAGCTGGTGCAGCGAATGTGTGAGGCTGCTCCTTTGCATCAAACCAGTAGAACAAGCCGCTGAAGGGGCGTTGGTACTGAAACACACCACTAGAGGGGCGTGCAATTGTATCATGTGCTTCCACTGGGAGCTCAGTGACAACATTCAGATCCTCCACCGGGCCATTCTCAACCACGTAGTTGACCTCGGCTTGGATGTTAGCCTTGCTTCTGCTTGGGGGAACTTTTGGTGGAGTGGAGTTTTTCTTCTCGTACGTGAAAACCTCATCTGCAAGACCAACCAATGGAAAAGCTGCTGTTTCCTTTGTTGTTTTCGGCATTGTACTGCCCTTGGATGTCATCAATGACGACAAGAACACATCAGCCGTTATATCTTCATCTCCCCCCTCGTTGAACTCACCCTCAACATCCTCCAAGGCGTCATCCCGCAAGAAGTTTGCGATGTCAACGTCGTCCTCGTCATCATCGTCTGCAGAGACGCCCCGATATTTCTGGAGAAGATTCTCCATGTCCGAAACGCCCATAGACTGAGTTAGCTTCTGCTGCTGCACATGGGCGCTTTTTGGGGTGACGATCGTCCTTTTAGACTTCTTTGGCCTGCGCTTCTTTCTCTCCGTGGGAAACTTGAGGCTTTCGCCATTAACGACGCCATTATCACCATCATCATCATCATCCATCATGACCTCCTCCTTTAGCCTTTGCCACTGATCCTCTTCTGTGTCGGCAAAAGGTGAAGCCGTTGATTCAACCTTGCGTTTTGGCTCCCTTGAGGAGCAGCTCTCCCATTGATCCATCTCAACTGAAGAAGAAAAAGACACACACACACAAGAAAAAAAAAAGGGGGGGGGTAGGGGGAATAAAAGTATTAAAAGCAGGAGGGGGCTGAGCGCACAAGTCAAATCAGTCAAATGAGAAACCCCCCCCCCCAAAAAAAAAAAAAAAAAAAAAGAATCATTAAGTGAGCCGCGCACATATTTTCGGAAAGAGAAAGAAGAAACAAAGAAGAAAGAGTTTTTTTTTTTTTTTTTTGTGTGTGTGTGGTCTTGACTCACATCCTTTATTGACATCTTATTTACCCATTACAGCCCTCCATTAGAGATCTGAAAGAGTGCACGCACATAAGACCACATTGCATTCATGAAATAAGGAGCTCACGTGATGGAGGAAGGGAAAAAATACGCAATTTAGGGAAGGAGAAAACAATACATTCAGCTTTTCACCACAGTCTTTTCTTGCTGACAGATATCGTCTAACACACCTATATTCTTCACAGATATACTGAGTTGCCGCGCAAAATTCACCAATGAGACTTTCTCTCCTCTACTAAGGGTCATCACCTCAGTGGAAGATAGCATAACGACCTTGAACGCAGTTGAGAGACCCATGGTCTGCAGCTTCCCCCAGAGACGACACTTTTCACAGGTGACACAATCCATCAGTGTGGTGACATTCCACATCATTTGCTTCATCCGCAACACAAGCTTGTGAGCTTTTGGAGATTCAAAAAACTTCCCCTCGTCAAAAGTTGCCGAGCACATCAACTGGGTGTCAAAGAGCTTCTGCAGCTCCGTGTGAAGGTAATAATCCTCTTCCGTGGCCTCACCATTCGCTCCGGAGTTATATTCGTTTAGGTTAGCCAGCAAGCTTGGCTTTGATTTGACGAGTGCACGGAGAATAAACTGATATAAGATGTAGAGGTTATTTACGAATTCTCCATTCTTCACAATGCGTCGGTACATTTCGCAGTTTGGATAAAAGGAAAGGTTTGGGTTTGAGAGTACATCAGCTTGCTGCAGGGGAGAGTTTCTGTGCTTGTCTTTGTAGAAAAAAGCAGCCACATGCATTGCGATTGAAGTGTGCAGTCCACTGATAAGCTTTTTGAAAAAATTCCTCTCTTTGAAGTGCTGCTTAACATCTGGTTCACCCTGGTGTGGCGCTTCTATCACGCAGTTTTCATAGATTGCGTTCCACACACGAGAGGCCATGGGTCCCGAATAACCAGTGTTTGCTTCTGGGTTCTGAAGCAGGTCTACATACACCAAATCATCGTCAGAGACCTTCCAGATGCCCCATCCATCGACATTTCCGGGGTGTGGTTCACCATAGGCAACGCGAGAGTCAACCGTGGTGGGGTCAGACATATCATGCGGATATTTCAGTGCATCCGGAACGTTGTTCGCATCACAAGAACAAATCTGGCAACTACTATCCTCACTGGTGCACAAGTACTGCACTGCCCAGTACGGACACTCCTTCTCCAGATTCACCTTGAAAAAACGAAAAAACGGGCGCCGTGATATGTTGTTCAACAACTGTGTGATTCGCTCCGTGCCTTGTCTAATTTCATCCACCGTACAACAACAAAAATCTCCTAGGGCTTTTTCGTCGTCCCCGTCCTCATATCCTTGTGCTAAAAGAGAATTTCCCACAACATCCCATCCACCAAGGCACACGACAGAAGCAAGCAACGCAAGTAAAATGGGGAACGCCAACCATGAAGCCAGCCGCCAAAGCATTTCCTAGAATTATAGAAGACTATCCCGCTCCCATGGCAACGCGAACGGGAAAGAAACAAAAAAAAAAGAAGAACAGAAAAGATGAGAAACCGAGAACAGAAACAAGAACAAAATCTCCGGCGCTGGCGGACTTCCACTCCGCCATGTTCGCACGAACCGCCCCCACCAAAAAAGAAAAACGCCCGCGGCGCCGCTGGCGTCGGCGCGAGGGGCGCGCGTCGCCGGCGGCGCCTCCGCCACAAACGCTTGGGACCGCGTCGTGATGCGGGTGGCGGGTGGCCGCGGACGCCACCGGGCCCCCGCCGTTGCTGTGAGCGTACTTTTCCCCTTTTTTTTTGCTTTTTTTTTCGTTTTGCGGGCCGGCGCCCCGCCCCACACCCCCAAAAAAAGCAAGGGGGCGCGGCAAGAGGAGGCAAAAGGGAAACACAACGCGCAATGACGTTCCGCTTCTATTTCCCGGTGCTGCGGCACACGGTCCGTCGCAAGGGCGGGGGCGGCGGGCGCCCGCGCGGAGCAGAATTCAACAGGATCGTCCGCCGACCGTTTCACCAAAGGGTGATGGCACAGGCCGCGCGACCGGGCGTGGGAAAGTACAACGCCCTGGATCGTGAGAAGCTGCGTCAGGATTCATTGCGCACATTCCGCCAGTTTAACGCCGCGCACACTCCAGCAGGAGCACTGAAGAAGGAAGTTGGGGGAGAGCTGGCGGGTAGAAAGCAGAGCGCTTTTCTCCCAAAATGGTAGAATTTCCTCGCTGGCAGGTTTTGTCTTTACGCTCTTCTCTCGCTCTCCGGACCCCATGTGCGTTCTCTCTAATGTGGCAGTGAAGAGCCACGTTTTTCTCTGTTTTTTTTGTTTTTTGTTTGTTTGTTTGTTTGTTCCGTTCCTCCTCTCGTTGCACGTAATTTGTTTCTTTCATCCCATTCTCTTTGTGTGTTTATCGAGTTTCCAAAGCGCCCTTGAAACGTGTTGCTCATCAACGGCGCATTGCAGTTCAATAATAGGATTTCACTTCAGTGCTCTTAGGGCTCTTTTGAGACATAAGCGGCTTAACAACAACGTGATGTCACCCTAGTTTGTAAGCCTTCACCCCTGTGGGGTAAGGCACATTCTTCGACATCGTCAACGCATTTTCCCTTGTGTTCTGGGTCCATCCAGTGAGAAGACTTTTCGGTTAGTGGAAAGTGTTCAAAGGGCTCTGGATGGTGGTGAGGAGCCGTCCTTGGCGTCTAGCGGCCCAAGCTGCCTCTCGTGGATGGACAATCGCCTCTCTCGTGTGAGGTCTGAGGCCCTTCGCAGCGTGAAGTACAGGTTTGGTGTTGGAGAGATTGGTGAAGTTGCCGGCGCGCTGGAGCCGGCAGTTATTGCTGTTCGCTTCCCTCACCCCTTTTTTTTGTATGATGGAAGAAGCCCACGTCAACCCGGGTGCATAAGAATCTCTTGATGAACTATAGTATATTGTCCTTCCTCCACGTGACCAGTATAATCATAAAACAAGGGGAAAACTTGTCCCCGAGATGATATTACGAAAGGTGCGACGCCCTGTCTCAGTTGTGTGTAACCCACGACCACCATTTTTTTTTTTTTTTGGTTGTTGTTGTCCGAAGGCTACGACATGAACCAAAGCGTCTATGTCCTGCGGAAGTTTATTGATGTGACGAATGGGACTGTGAAAATTATCCGCGTCTAGTGTGTTGCACAATGTGATTGGGTGCTATATTTTCTTTCTGTGTGATCGGATTACATGGGTTTGTCTTGAGGGTACCAAAGTACATCGGAAATGTGGCGACGCAGTCTCCTCTTGTTTTTTTTTTTTTTGTCTTTGCGTTCACCGTTTTTTTCTTTTTTTTTTTCTTCTCCCCCTTCAAACATACACGCACACACACACACAAAAAAAAAAAAAGCAACTGCGCAACAACTGAATAGGGGAACAGAAACAGGAGCAAGACGCACGATGTATTCTGAATTGCTCAGCCGTGTTGTTCATATTGCCACCTGTGAAGGAGCCATGTTCCTACACCTTTTTATTATTGTTCTTCTCACCCACCCACCCCCTCAAGCAGGAAAGAGAGAAAAAAAAAAAGAACAACTCATGCTGTGGAGCTTCAAAATTGCTTTTTTTTTTGTGTGTGTCCACCTCTTTTTTTTTTTTTTTTTTTCTTGTGAAGAAAAAGCTAAAAGTGCTTCTCTTTATGTATTGGTGTGCTTTTGTTTTTCTTTTTTCTTTTTTTCGGGGGGGGGGGGGGGTCCGGGATGGGCGGAAACGGGGGGTTTGTCTTTTGCGTAGAGCAGCGCATATCTATAGCACACACCTCTTGTATGCAACATGTCGTCTGAGGCGGTTAAGAGGCAGATTCTTACTGCCATTAGCGTCTTAAACATTCCGTTGGGCCGACCGCCGGGTGAGCAAAAAGTTCTGGAGGCGTGTTCTGCGGCAAAACTACTTCGGAACCGCGTTTTGAGAGAGCATGCGCGTGTTGAGGAACACATAGAGTCGCTCTGCCAGAAGCAGCTTTACGGTGACACCGATAGTGACAGCGATGATGGGGACTATGGTGAGGGTTATAAGAGGAACGATAATAACGTGGCTGGTGATGGCAACCCGGAGTTTCATTCTTCCTTGGATGTTTCCTCTGATGTTGGAAAACTGGCCCGGCATGATTTTATCTTCATAAGTGAAATGATGGTTATGGAAAATCTAGTAGTGCCATTGCTACTAGCCCATGGGATGAGCTTTAGCGCGCTTCTATTACCACAATTGCTCAAGCTGCTGACAGCAATGCTGCTACCTGTTCCTGTGTACTCCCTTGAGCGCCCACGCCAACTGGACTTTATTCGTCGTCTGGTGGAAAAGTGTGGAACGGATGAGTTTTTCACACTCTTGATTCAGTGTGTTGCCCCAGTTGCCGAGAAACGTTCAACGGGTGTCCTTCAAAAAGAGGATGTTGTCTTGTTGGAACTTGTGTTAAAGTTGATCACCCAGTTTTTCAATGGCCCAAAGGAAAGTATCGCTCCTCTCATTGGCGCTTTCAGCCGAAATCACGGCATCGAACTTTTTCTCGTGGTGCTTAATCAAAACTACGCTCGGAGTGAATCAAGAAAACAAATGGAGGACTTCCACGAGGAGGAGGAGGAGGAGGAGGAGGATGCTGAATTGTTGAAGGTGGAAGAGAAGGGCGTGGGTGACGCCCCTACCGCTGGTACCATGTTGCTTGATGATGGTGAAGAGAAGGAAACCGAGGTAATTCTGCTAGATGATGACGAAGAAGAAGAAGATGATGATGGGGAGGAGGAGGAGGAGTCCGAGGCGCAAAGTGACATGTCTGCTGGTGATGCGCGACTTGCTGCGGATAGGGCCGTCAAGGATCAATACGATGCTCGAATGGTGGAACTCTTCGAAAGTGATGAGCAGCTATGGAAGTGGAACATGCATATAGTCACCGCCATGGCTGCAGTGCTTCGTTGTGCAAACGCCGTGGAACTGGGCTATCTTGGCCTTCTTTCGAAATTCCAGGGGCAATCCTCGCACCAGGCAATGGAGGTGCTTGCAAAGGGTAGGCGGTTCCGTGAGTGCAAAAAGGAGTCGGACCGATGGAGGCGTATTGCACAGAGCCGGAATGGTGCGATGTGCTCGAATGGTTTACTCATACGAGGAACGCCCTCGTCGCGCCTGCAAGGAGAGGGTGGTGTGATTGGTTCCACTTTGACGCTTCTTGGCCCAAGGAGCAAAGACCCACTCGAAAAGGCTCGTGACTTGGATTTGCGAAAAAGGGGTAGTTTTGTGAAAGGAATGGCTGACGATGCCGCTGCTGTCTGCAGTCTCCCTTTGCCAACCAAGATTCAGCTTGCTCAACAGTGTCTCTCGTTTATATGTTATGGCTTTGAGCCTCTGAACATGATGGTGTGGCATCGAGTAGCTAATATGATCAACAACCTCGATAGCACTGTCAAGGAGCGTGCAGAATTGTTCTCGGGATACAAAAACTCCGGTGAAGACGTCGAACTACCTGCTCAACTGGACAAAAATGCCTATGCTTCTGCAGAGAGCATTCTGGATTACGTGGATACATGCTCCTCAATGCTCTGCTACACAAGGGAGGTTGTCCGTTTGAGCAACGAGGAAACTGGTGACATCCCACCCGATACCTTTCATCAACAGTGGCAATCCATTTCCAGCATCATTTCCCTTGACCATATTCGCTACGGCCTCGAGTTGCTACGCATATTCTCGAGCTCTCCTGATTTGAAGAAAAGGTTTGATGTGACAAAGGTGGCAACATATGTCGCCGAGCTGTTTATGACACTTAACCACTTGGTGGAAGGTGATATAGTGAAAGATCCGGCCGTTATTGCTGCTGCGCAAGCATTGGCTTCATCAGTTTTATACACCGAGGAGAATGTCACATTGATATTTGATGTGATTGCAAAATCTTCGGCCAAAGTTCTTTCCCCGGCCAAGGCCAGGGTCCTGGTCGTCCTGGTGTATTCGGTTCTGCGCCTCATGGAAAGGTGTAGCTTCAGGGGAAATCTCCTCTTCCCGAAGCGAGAAAGGAAACACAAGACTGAAATTGTAACACATGAAGCCGAAGACATGGGAAACGTAGACATATTTTTGGATTCTGCTGGAGCGGACAAGAGTGATGCCCTTGGCTCGTTACATGACAAGCCGCTGCCGTTAACGGCGTCACCTTCTCTCTCGGATGCTCAGGGAGTGCAGATGCCCTCGCATAGTGAAGACTGGATGGAGACATCCGCGGAAAATGCCTCATTAAACTTAAGTGCACATGCCATTGCATCCTCCATATCTGGGGTTGAGCGAGAGGTGGAAATGGGAAACTACTTCAGACGACTCGCCGTAGTGAAGAACATCAGGTTCATTCTTTCCCCACTTCGTCATTGGAGGGCAAATGACGCAGATGTGAACACCGGCTTGGTGTATTTGATCCAATCCCTTGTTGCTGAAGGATGCGGCAACATTTTTTATTCTGCGCCCTTCTTGTTGATAATGCGAGATATTTTGGCCAACGGCATGCACACCCATCCCGACCTGTACAGTATGTGCGACGATGTGGTTTACAATTTTTTTAACCCACCATTTGCAAAACTGCTTGACGAGCGACGAAAGGAGCGGTTTGGGTCGTCGCTTAGTGTTTTGGGGGGTGCACAGTCTTTTTTGGGGTTTGAGGTTTCACTGCGGTGCGTGCGATCTCTCTTCAGCTTTAGTTTCTCTGACTACAATATTTTGGAGGAGAAGGGCCTTCCACATTTGGCGGACTCCACAGTCATTCCCCTGGGCGACGAGGCTGCGTGCGACGAGAATCTCTCTACTTCACGAGTGTCTCCCGTCAAGAAACGCCGTCGAAGAAGAAGATCCCCATTAGTCTCTGAGAGAGAAGCAGAAGAAGCGTTTCCAGTTGAATCGCCCACACATTTTACCATAGACGAAACATATGATGAGACTGCTGTTGGATAATCCAGTGGGGTTTTTGGCTACTACACGTCGTGTTGCCCCCCTTCTTCTTTTCCATTGCATGGGGGTGAGGGGCAAAAGGATGATGATGATGAAGAAGAAGAAGAAGAGGGAAACCTGTTTTTTTTTTTGTTGTTGTTGTTTGCAGGAGCTCGTTGACCCTGTCGGGTTTGTCTTTGTGTCATTTCTCTGCTTGCGAGCCATTGCAACTTTCGATGTTTTTTTTTTTTTTTTTTTTTTGTGTGTGTTTAATCAGGTCTGGAACAAGTGCTTTCAGTAGGAAGGATGCTCGTGAAGAAGAATGAGGAGATAATGACTCCCGAGCTGCTGCAGCTCCGCGTCAAGCAGGGCCTGCAGAAGAGGAAGAAATGTGCGCTTTGCCTTCATGTTTTTTATGTGGACGAACTGCCAGGAGCGATCACGCACAAGTCCATACTGGAGCTCCGCCAAAAATGGGGCATTGATGCTCGTCGCGGCGATCGTATGCCTCCGCCATCTCAGTTGTACAAGCGAGAGGAATTGTGTGTCTTTTGTATGCAGTTTTTTGACACGAGCGGGACCATGCAGTCACAACAGCAACTTTTGGCCTGCACACGTGGAGGAATGCCGGCGCGCCTGACACTGCGCTGAAAGGCAGATGCAGAGACCACATAAAATACATACATGCCTCCTCGCCTTCTTTCTCTGTTTCTTTGGTGCGTGTCCCGGGAACGGTGAGAAGAAAGGAAACCTCAAAGGGAACCATTTTGCATGTAAAAAACCACACACACAGAAAAAAAAAAAAATCCATCTCTCTATGAGTGCCGCTGAGAGGTTGCACAAGCTTTGAATGTCAAGACGTGTGTTTCTCTCTCCCTCTCTTTTCTCTTCTTTACTTCTGCCTTGGATGGATGGATGGATGCATCGCGTACTCCCTTCTATTTCGTTCCTGTTTGCCAAGAACAAAGTCAGGGGGGGGGGGGGGGGGGGGGGTTAAAAAAAAAAAAAAAAAAAAAAAAAAAAAAAAAAAAAAAAAAAAAAAAAAAAAAAAAAAAAAAAAAAAAAANTAAAAAGCAATAACAATAAATGGTTGCAATCTCCTGTATGTATGTACGTGTGTCTGTGTGTGTCTCCCACTTTATTTTTCTTTCTTTGCAGCGAGTGCCCCACCTCCCTCTTAGCGCACACTCCACCACAGACAGACACACAGAGGGAGGGAGACGTATACAAACAAGTTTAGGGGTTTGTACTCTTTTCGTGGTTTTTTATTTTTCTTGTTTTTGTTTGTTTGTTCCTCCTTGAAAAGGTGGTGGGTGACACGGAGGTCCGTTAACCAAACTTTATCGGTAATAATGTCTCAGCATCAGCAACAGCAGCCGATGCTGCCAGTGCTACCACATGCTGCATGGATGTGGAAGCCGCGGTCCAAGAAGGTGATTGAGGGAAAACTTCGGAGTGTGACAGCATCATTTTTCGGCGTTCGGAATGTGGGGGCGCAGGAGTGGAAACGGCGCTACGTATTTGTTGAAGGGAACGCTATCTTCTACGGACACGGTGTGGGAAAGCGTGAAAAAGTGATCCCGTTGGAGGTTATACGTGCTGCGAACTACGCCACCCGTGATGTTCTTCTTGCTGCCCGGGCGCCCAGCAGCAAGGCGCAGTTTGGTTGGTTCATGTACATCAACGGCAAGGAGTTGCTCTTCTGCTGTGAGAACGACGCTACACGGGAGGAGTGGGTGACTTTTATTCTCGCCTCGCTGCAGCTCATGAGCGGGCTGGTGAAGCCGGTTTCTCAGGTAGGCAGAGGAGGAGACAAGGGACTCTACACGATTTCATCATTGGTCAGTAGCTGCATCGAGCAGGGAGGCAACGACTCCAATGCTGTGCTGCACGTTCAAACGCCCTCAACTGCAACTGCAGCTGAAGCCGAGGGAAATGCGAACGCATCAGACGCCAAATGTGATGATGACAACAACGAGGAGGAAGAAGAGGATGAGGGTGAGACACGCATCGAAATGAAGGGCTTTTTTTCCCACAACACGGACGACTCCTTCGACAAGGATGTGAGTGACGAAGAAGAGGACGAGGACGAGGACGAGGACGAGGACGAGGACGAGGATGGGTATGCCGCACCGTGTCTCACGTCATCAACGAATGTGGCACTACCTGAATGCTCGATGGACATCCACGCGCGCGTATTGCTGGCGAAGGCCCACGAAAACTACTCGCACATAGAATACAAGCTGGGTTCGCTCAAAGAACATTTCAAACCGGGAGACGGCGTGCAGGATGTGGTCTTCTCCCGCTCTGTGGAAAAAGTTGGGAAGAGGGACAATGTGCAGGAGCGAGACCTTGTTCTGACGCCACGCCACCTGTACCTTATTGCACAGAACCGACTTGCAGGTGGCACACACGCACGTTGCATTTCCACAGATCAGATTTATGGTGTCATTGAGAGCACTGTGGATAGGAGCCTCCTGGCGATTATCATTCCGTCTTTTCACGACTTACTCATCCGATTCCACAGGCAGAATTCATGTGTAGGTGGCGACGAAGCTGAGGTAAAGCTGCAGTTCATCGCTCACCTGTACAAGATTCATCTGAATTATCACACGACGCAACGTTTTTTTTTCCGCGAGGTGGAGAATGTGAAGGTTTTTATACGGCGTAGTACGGCAGAGCAGCACCTACCCCTCATGTCTCTTCCAGAAGACCGTATGCATGCTGCGACAAACAAGGGCCTTTTCTCCGCCTTCCGTTCCCATGCGGAGTCGGTTGTGTACTGGTCTTCTATGGTTACCCGTGTAAAAGGGAACCGTCGGCTGCAGCTTCGGGCACTTGTCGTCACGGATGGGGCTGTATATTTTGTCAGCAACACATTGACAAGGGTTAGCCTTCGCGTTCCACTGGTGGAGGTGCTGAACGTGCAGTTTGACAGAGATTCGCAGACCATACTCTTTCACTGCGGAAAGATGGATGTTCTCTTTACAGTCCAGTCAAACGTGGAGTTCACGCGTCTTATCGAGCTGGTTCCAGATGTGGTTAAACGCTGCTGTGGCGTGAAGCTCATCGCTGCCCCATCCAAGCAGCTTTACTCCCAGGCCAAACTTGGGAAAGTGCGGAGGGAAACAAGCGAATCGCGTGGCCGACAGACACCTGGCGACATGGAAAGGGGGAGCATGAAACTCCCGAGACGTGTTCTATCTTCAATACACCCACTCTGCCTTCGAAGCTATTTCGGCAAGCGGAACCTCGAGTGGAGGGAGACCCCCGTACCACAGGCGGGTCTCTCAGGAAAAAAAGCGAGGGCGGGAATGATGGGCGGCTCCTCGCTGGGAAGAAATTCAGGGGGTCGTGCCTTCTTGGCGCAGTACCGGTTCATTGAGGAATTTATTGTCGATTTTGAAGATGAGCGATGCCTGCTCATGGGCGCCCCACCCACTTGCGCGGACGCCTTGGCCCTCAACGGAAACTTTTCAACCGATTTTGATGTGGGACATATCTTCTACTCCTCGCTATGCAATGAAATAAATTTGAGATCACTCCCAGGCGGCCATTTCTTGAGCGACAGAGTGCTAAAGGAGTGCAGTACTCAACGGGTGCTTTGTGCCTCCATGAATGGTATTTTCCTGCTGCACTACAGTGGTGATCCTGGGAAGCTGCGGCGAGCTGTAAAGAGTCTTCTTCTTGGTGGCAAGTTCACTTCTGCGTTGGTGGAAAAGCGCGCAGACGGCTCTAGCACGCATGACCCTAGGGTCGTTCTGTTTCTCCCATGGACGGAGGTTGATGGTCTTGTGCGGTGTCACCCGCGGTATGGGGCTGTTGTGGGTGTCATGACGGGCTCAGGGCACTCATGCGACTACATGCTGGATGTCGAGACTAACCAGAACCTGGATTGGTTCACCTGCTGCTCGGCGTGGAGCTATGTGCAGCACAGTAAATGCCCCCCACACTCGTGTAATATGTTGCCTCTATTCAGTGTGCCTCGTGCCGAAAACGTTCGCAATGCTCTAAAAAAAACGATCTTCGACCCAAAACCCACCATGGCGCTGCGGTGCGCCATGAAACATCGCGCCAGCGATGGACTGCACCTCGCCGTGGTTCCAGAAATCGCGGAGTCCTGTCGTCGCTTTGGTGACAACACCATGTATTTCTCTGGCGTGGCATGGCTGTACTGCTCCTCAGAGCTGAGTAAAGTATGGACGTTGCCTCATAGAAAGATTTGGAAGTCATCCAAGGCGGATCTGCGAAGAGCCTCCCTCTTCGTCATTGTTGTGACAAACTGCGCCATCTATTGGTGCACTTATGACGGCCTTGAGATTGTACTGCGGACGGAGCTGCGCGACATCAAGGAGGTGTACCTGAGCCGTGCGGAACCAGATACGCTGCTGATAACTGTACCGAAGGAATACGACATGTATTTCCGCATTGATGGTTGTGTAAAGGAGTTTCTCACGCGGTTGCAAGAAGCGTACACGGCGTGGACAGACTACACGCTCTACCTCCCGCGCGAAACACAGTTTCCTCTTCACAACGCCGCCAAACACACACTTACTACGACCATCGTGCCCTGCCTCGCTCCACTGAGGCGATCAGCCAAACTGCCTCGCATTGACAGGTTGAGGGCAAGTCGTTCCGCCAGCGAGGTCAAGGAAAGGACGGAGTTCCTGCTCCGTCGCTCCCTCGCGGCAGCCATTGCCAAACATGAGGCCGCATTGGAGGCGGCATCCAGGCGGCAGTCACCCAACGGGAGGTTGGACTTGAGGTTTGGTACGGGGAAACAGACGTGGGAAGAGGTGTACAGGAGCCTCAACTCTACGAGGTTGTTGCTGGAGTTTGTGCACCGAAGGGCTTATCGCTTTTCCCTGCGAAGTACCACCTGTGAGGAGATGGAGCGCGCGCAGCTGCTGCTCTACCAGTTTGCCACAATGGTAACCGTAGTGGAGGGTCTTCAGCACGCGGTCGCGACGGAGAACCTTACCATGTACGAATCACATTTTAAGGAAGCGAAAGGGTTTGACTCGCTATGCGTCTTGGTGGAGGAAAACCGTGAGATGCATACGAAGCTCAGGCAGCGAAAATGCACCGTGGATGCCATCTCGACTTTTGTCAATGGCAACACGCGTCCGACACTGAAAGAGGCCGAGGATACGCTGCAGGTATTGTTCGAAGAGGCAATCAAGAGTGGTGTTCAGGCAGAGGTACTAAACGGCCTGCGTCTCCGCGTTGACCTCTGTGCCCAGCAGGAAAACTTCATTGCGCGGCTGCAGGAGCACCATGATGCCGTCGCCGCCGGAGCCAAAGAGCCTCCAAACGAGAGGGTGTTGGTGCTTCTCTTTGAGGCGGCACGCCAGCTCAAGGTGCCTGTTTCGGCGGTGGAATTGCTCTTCCCATCTGTCAAGCAAGGCGCAACAGGAACTGTGGGAGAAGATGCACACCAACCACAAGAACACGAACACGAACCGAAGGGACGGATGGAGTGGCAGGTGATGGATGCCAGGTGTGCGGGGAAGGCAATGTGTGATGCCATCGACACCGCGGTTTCACTGGGCGATGGGACCCTGCTTAACTACACGTTGCGGTTCGCTGAGCGATTCGCCCACGAGGAGGTGAAGAGGAAAGTCTTATGGGGGCGGGAACAGCTCGCCCTGCAGCGGGAGCACCAGGCGGCTCATCGCATGGTGCAGCGCCTTGGTGAGCGAATCACGGCTCGCCGAATATCTCGTAGTTGGAGTTCTGAGGAGATTGAGGAATTGCGTGGGTTGTATGACGAGGCATCACGCCAGCTTCCAACCAATGTACCCTTTATGCAGCGTGACCGGCGGATGATGCAGTTACAGCTGCAGATTCTGGAGGAGGAGGAGCACTGTCTCGCGCTGCAGGACTCTCTGCAGCGTATGGCGCAGGAGGCCCAAGTTCAGTACGGGGAGGAGCTGCGCCAGAGGGTGGAGAATGGACGACAGGCCATGCAGGAGCGAGAACGCCGTGAAGCTGAGGCGAGTCGTCGGCGGCGTGCGGATTACCTGCTGATTTGGAAAGGCCACACGCAGAAGCTTTGTGCTTCGCTCGAAGAGGCCATTCAGTCGGGCGCTTTGTCAAGTGTGAAGCATTGCGTAAGACAGTGCGTCGTCTTCCAGAAGGAGGTGCAGGATGGGGTTTTCAAGTATGCGTCTTCCACGTTTGAGGAATGTGATCAGCAGGCATGCGAAAAAATTCTCATTCGCCTCAAGTCGGCGGCGGCGCGCGGGCAGAGTTTTTTGAATAACCAGGAATGCAAGACGGCAGACGGCGCTTTCTCAGTGTGCACGAGGAACTACAACAAGAATAACAACTGTAGATCTGTGGCACTCGAGGCTGTTCCCGCAGCAATACCACCGGAGTTGCTGCGGATAATTGAGGCCCATAAGCCGCGGGAGTTGGTTGAGTACGTGCAGTCACACGAGGGCAAGTTGACGGCAGATGTGATCGCAAGGGTGCGGGAGCTTTGGTCGGCCTCGTGCAAGAGACATCTCTGGGTGACTCGGCTGCATCGTGCCATGCACACCGCTTTTGCGCTGAAGAATGAGGAGATGCTGCAGGTTCACATTGACATGGCAAAGGCAGTTGGACATATGGATGAGGTCGTGGACGCTGCTATTGAGGTGCTGGCGGCGATGCGGGCCAGAGAAGACGCGAAGCCAAAGAACGCCGACGTCGAACATCCTCCAGGGTTGGCAGAAGTAGGTGGCATACGCAGTGACGTGCCACAGATTCTTTCAAGTTCTCGTGTCTATGACATGCAGTCTAAGGATGCAGCGGAGCGCCTGCTTGGCCAGCTGTATGCTGCCACTCTCTCCATGCTGCACTTTGTTGACAAATCTCAGGCCGCCACCGGCACAAAATTCTGCAGCACTTCTGAAAAGATGTCAGATGTTGTGCAGCTTTGGTGTGATGTGTTCCACCACCGTTTGAGACCCTCGGGGAATGTGCTCCAAAGGAGGCAGTGTGACTGCCTTGACCTCCTTCGTTTCGTCGCCCAGTGTAATGTCTGTGGGGACTTCCTGGCGCCTTATGTGAACCGCCTGCTGAGCGATTTTGGTCGCATCAAAAAATACAACACCACATGTGGGCGTAGCAGTAGTTACGTCCTCATCGCTTACATGCTGCAGCGGGAGATGTTGGGGCGTACTCTCTCCGAGATTGCGAAGCTTGGGCCGAAGATGAGGGGAGACGTTCTATTCGAAGATGCGCTACTCAACAAGAATCTACAGGACCTAATGCCAATGGCCCACATGTGCGAGCAGATCGATTGGTCGTCCATGGTGAGTGAGGCGCTTGACGTGCCCACCACCACTACCGCCATCGCGTACATGCGGCGCACGTCGGTGTACGACTCCGTTGCACGGGAGGTTGTGGTGGGGGACACAAGTAGCGGTGTCACCGCATTGGGGAAGCTGAAGACAGAGGATGGCAATGCGGTGAAAGTGGGGATGATGAGCCACTGCAGGGGTCTAATACAAGCTGCTATTCGCGTCCTGTTCAATTACTTTGGGCAGGAGCTTGCAGCGCTGGGTATTTATCCGTCTGTGGAGGTTGCTCGTGCCTTCTTTGATGAAGGGCTGCACAAGGAGATTGGCCTCCTCGTTCAAGAGTACATGATCCCTGCTCTGGTCAGTCTCTTCAGGGCAGGGTTTCGCTCCACACATCACCTCCTGTGTACGCGCCACGTGTGGGACGCAGTGCTGGACTTTGGCGACAGCTTGCAGGAGGGCTCCAGGGAACTGAATGGTGTGACGATTATTGATGCCATTCAGTTGGTGACGGCCATCACCGATTCTGGTGGGCGGAATCGCATGCAAATACAACGCCTCAGCGAGGATGAGTTGGCCGACGTGCGATTGCGTATGCTCCTGATTGCGTGCCTCAACCACAACATACTCTCATGCTTCTTGAAACTCTTCTTTCAAGCTGAGGAGGGCACCACCCGCTGGGCGACAAAAGAGGGTCTCTGGAAGTTCTACGACCGCTGTCAGTGTGTGCTTCACCCTCCAGACAACAGGGCGGTGAAGGAGCTAATGGACGTCCTTGCGATGGTGTCGGAGTTGCCCTTTGTGTTGATTGTGGATCGAGAGTTATGGTGAGGTGAGGTGTGTGTGTGTGATTGGTGTCGAGGATTGACGGACCCGTTCACTGATGCGGGCAACATTATTCAGACATTTCTCCCTTTCTTTACTTCGTCAATATATATATATATATATATATTTGCACTTGGGTTTCTTTTTTCCTTCTCTCTTGCCCGAGAAAGTGTGGGAGACAGACAGACAGACAGACAGGAGGGTGAGGGAGCGACATCCTGCAGCGCAGCGCGGCACACAGGCAAAGGGGTGTGTAGGCTTGTGCGTTGATTCCATGGTGCTGCACACACTCTGCAGGTGGAGTAAGCGCACGCCCGGGTATGTCTTCTGGAGGCAAAGTACGCTTGTCGAGCTAGAACATGCGAAGCGCAGCTATCTGCTGTCTGAGCGGCCATTGCCGATTGCTGAGATCGCTCGCCGAATGCTCCGTATCAAGTCACGCTACCTCGACACAAACGATTTTCACGAACAGAACCTGCTGCGTGGGGAGTACAAGTACTTTTCCGGGAAGCTGTGCGACATACGGCACGCCCGCCCCGAGGACATGATTGCGTATATCCAGTGCGCTGCCTTCTTCGGGTTCTGGGACACGGCACAGATAGACTGCTTGATGAACGAGCTGCTGCTAAAGGTTGACGAGCTAGACGCTGTCGAACTCGTCCACTTCTTTGTCTCACTACCGCCGCTGCGGAAAAAAGGCAGCGCACTGCAGGAGTGCGTAGCTCGAGCCCTCGTCGCCGCGGTGCCTCATATCTCCGTGGAGGAGTGCATCCGCGTCGGGGCTGCATGTGACGAGTCAACGCCGCATGAACTTGTGTACAATGTTATGCGCGCAATCGAACCCGAGGCGTCGAGCGGTGGCCTCAACGCCACGCAGTGCGTGGAGCTGATAGACACCTTGGGCACGTGCTGCTCTCCGGCGATTCGGCGCGAGTTCGTAACGCTGCTGGACAACATGAAGCGTACAGTGGTGGCGGGGATGGCGGAGCTGTCCGTGATGGACATCGCCGTCGCGTGCACGTCGCTGAAGCTGCAGGGTGCGTTGGATGCGGCCACCGAGAGAGAGGCGGTGTGCATGTTTTCGTCGCGGATGGAGGAAATCTGTGCGAGGTCTCTAGCACTCATGTTCACAGCCGTCAACGGCTCGCTTGCCTTCTCACAGGCGATGGAGGGGCGGGTGGTGTTTCTTTCGACGGACTTTATCCCGAGTGAGCTGCTTAGCGTGTTTGGGGTTTATATGGACCACTACGCTGCCATGTGCCTCGTCTCGACTGGCGGCGCACTGGGAGAAAACGAATATATATCTGCTGCATCAGCGAGGGCAGAATTGGCAGTGGATGAGCCATCCTTGCGACACCACCGCATGGAGGAACTGCAGTTTGCACGGCAGCGGCGCTCTGCATTGATGCACGTGCTGCGAGAGCTGATGGATCAGATGTTGTTACTGCTTGATTCTGCTTCCGCGTACATGCTGCCTGCTGCGCAACTGCAACACCTGGAAGTGTTCCAAAAAGCTGTGGAGGACCTTGGCGGTGATGTGGCACAACTAACTGAGGCCCTCCCGCAAACAGGACGGTGCGTACAGCTTCTCTCTGCAAAAGTCATTGCCTCGCTGCCCCAGTACACATACCATGAGATCGTGGCACTGCTGCAGCTCTGCGGCCCGCTAACGAAGTTGGTGGTGGACGCTGTGGTGGGGACGGCGGTGCAGGAGCTCAGCCGGCGCGAGGTTAGCGTCTCGGGAAGCGAGGCGCTGCAGCTGTGCGCGGCGCTGCAGATGGTGCCAGGGTTGCGTGTAGAGCATCAACGTCGCATTGAGGACAAGCTGCTGCCGAAAATCCGCAAGTGCTGTACTCGGGCGGTGTGATCTAAGTGGTCGGTGGCGAGTGGTGCATCCTGCCAGGATGCTGCGCATTTTTTTTTTTGTTTTTTTTTTTTTGTTGTTGTTGTTGTTGTTGTTGTTCTCTCCATTGCTGCGCCGCTGTTGTTAGTCACACACACACACAAACAAATATATATATAAGGAGAAAGAGGGAGTGAGGGGGTCTTTTTTTTTTTTTCTTTGATCCCACCACATGTCTCTGGCCACCGCATGTTCTTCATCCGTCCTGCATCATCTCTTTTCCCCCTCCGCTCATGAGTTGGTATGCTGCTGCCTCATTCCTTTTTTGTTTTTTTCTTCTCTTTTTTTTTTTTTTTTTGCTCCGGTGCTCGTCTCTCTCTCTTTTCTCCCTTTTGAATGCGTGGTACGATTCCGCTCAAAGGTGGCGCAGGGAGTTGGAGGGAAGTTACGAGAGGAGGGACGAGCGAGAAAATAACAGGAGACATGCTTCGTCGTGTGCCACTGTTGCGCTCGCCAATTGATGAGCTCGTCATTGCTGGGAGCCGGTGGTCGCGTCTCCTGGCGAAGGCAGTGCAACGTCAAGATTCCGCTATAGGTTCTTCAGTTGCCAGTGGTAGTGGTAGTGGTGGTGGTGGTGGTGGTGGTAGTGGTGCTGCGCAAACGCCAACACCCTTCATCACTGTAATTCCCGTTCTTCACATCGCGTCCCTGGAGTTCTACGACAAGGTGCTGGACTACATGAGGCAAGCAGTGCAGGAGCGGAGCAACGTTGTCATTCTGCTGGAAGGCATCTGTGACAACGAGGAGGGCGAAGTGCAGCAGATGGAAGAGTACTTCCAGATTGCGCGGAACGAGGAGTTGCGTGCGGCGATGCTGCGCAAGGCGGAGGACAACACACTTTACAGCGAGGAGACAATACGAACCATATGTGACGAGCTTGCCATCAAATACGAAAAACTTGTGAAGCAACAGGCAACAGTACGCCTGCAGGAGTGTTATTTGAAGCCGAAGATGGCAGCCCTCGTTGGGGAGCACCTGCGCAACGACGCCGACCTCAACCTGAAGGAGGTGGAGAGGATCCTGCTGCAGGAGGAGGTGGTGAGCAGTGGCGACGAGTCCCATATTCCCATCAGTCGTATTGGCGCACACCCTTCAGTGCGCCACCTCCGTGAGCTAAAAGTGGCGAGGGCAGCGCGGATGCGGTGCGCAGACTGGCTTCACTGTGGATGTGAGGGCGAAGTGATTCTCCCCTGGGGATTTTACCACACAGAGGGCATCAAACACAACATATTGGCGATGAACGCGCAAGACGAAAGTGTCGTCTTTGTGGAGAATGATGACACCCTGTGCCGCGTGCCCTTTGGCGTGGACAAGGATCTTCTCGTGTGATGCCAACACCGTCGGTCTGGCGCTCTCGCTCGCCAGTGCATGGGGGAGGGGGGGAGGGGGGGGATCTGCGCTTGCTTGTTTGTGTGTGACTGAATGAAAGAACGAGGAGGAGGAGGAGGAGAAGCGAAGAAACGAATGATGGGGGAGGGGCGTGGAGGGATCACGTCTAGGGAGCATATCTTCGCTGTGAGGCCGTCGTGGCTGCTTTTTTTTTTTTTACTTGAGGCTCCTCCTGAGCCCTGCCTTGTTGTCCCTCCCTCCTCATTCCCCTGCTTGTGTGTCAAAAATCCTGCACAATTGTGCCCAACCCGTATATTTGCACGTAATGAATATCGCTCTTCTGAACTCTCTTTCGTGATGGCATTTTATTATAAGAGAAATAGTTACATCCCGTCCCCTTTCACACACACACACACACACACACACACACACACACACACGCGCGCAGGGATATATATATATATATATATATATATATCCCTGCCTTTGGCGTAGAGGGGCATTATTTTTCTCCTTTCTTGTGGCTGTAGTTGTTGCTGCTACTGCTGCTACTCTCAGGGTGACGGATCCACGCGTCCGATCTCATGGGGTTGTGCTGCGGGAAGAACACGATGCCGATTGTGGACGATACCGAGAGCAGCTGCAGTGAACCCATGCAGCGTGTAGTCATCCCGACGGTGCCAATCGTTGAGTTTGGTGTGGTTGTGCCAAATGATGCGCCTGACTTTGCGATGTCTCTCACGAGGAGCCGCTTTGGATTCACCATGGATCAGAGCGTTCATACGGTGAGCGATTGGGGCGTCAGCGCGTCGGGTGGGGACGGTCAGTGTTTCTCAGATACACTTCGAGACGACCTGAGTAAAAGTTTTGTGACAAACGGACTTAGTGACGTGCTGACAGGTCAGATTGATCGTTTTGTCAACGGCATCCTGCAGCTGAGCTCATCAGAAGCGCACAATATACTGGAAGACAACCTCAGCAATGTGTGCAGCAGCAGCAGCGGACATCGTGTGCGTGGAAGCACATCGGGCACGCTGGGAAGGCTGAATTCACTCACCAACGAGGGTCAGCTGTATCTTGAACGGTCGCACAGCGTCGTGGAGTGTCTCAAGCGTCTAGTTGAAATGGAGGAAACGGACCGTCAAGAGATATTTGGTGCGTGGAAGATAAATACGGTTCTTTTTCTCTTGGCACTGAGGCGTGTAGTACCAACCATTAGAAGATGTCCTGCGTCAACGCTGCAACAAAAGGGAAAGGGTAGACAGGCTCTTGTAATTCACGCCAAAGACATCGAGCTTCAGATGCATGACGCTTATGCTGACGTTGGTGGTCATGACGATGATCATGAGGATGCGGATGGCGTGTGGACCAAACTACCCGCCTCCCTTCGCGAGAAGAGCGAGAGCAGGAGCGTCCATTTCTCGCCCCGTGAGGTGGACGCCGACGGGGATGGAGATGCGGACGGGGAGTCTTCATCACCACCGCCAGCGGCGGAGCGCTACCAGATTATGGCCCTGACGGCACGCGAGATTGGTATCACGATGGATGTTCAGGCGAAAGTCGTGAAAGATACGTGGGATTTTCTTTCCCTGCCGGGCGCCGCAGACCACCTTAACGCGGGCAATGTCTTCTTCCGATTTGTCTGCAGCCCCGCCTCATCCCTCGACAAGCAATCTCTTGACATCATTGGTACCTTCATCAATCTGACAGGCTTTGCGGATGAGGTGCGGGAGAACAACGTTCCCCGGATTGACATATACTCTGCGGAGGAGCAGGCGAAGTATGTTGGCATTCTCGTGAAGGCTATGTATCTACTTCCGGGGGTGCGTCTCTCGCACATAACAAGCGAGCTGCTTGCCTCCCTCGACTACCAGCGCAACTGCCAGCCTGGTGACAACAAGTTTGAGAATTGCGAAACACCGTACACGTTCCGCACCGTAAAAACAGTGATCAAATTCGTCTGTAGCGTCACAATTCAGATGATGGTGACTGAGATCACGGACCCAGAGGTGCTGCGCAGTTTTCTGCATGTCGATGGACTGGTGCCCGCCAAGGTGCTGCTGCTCGAGCGAACCAAAAAGAACATCTACAAGGTCGACTCCACTGTGAAGGTTCGATCTGTGCTGCTATATTACCCGGTGAATGACGGGTTGCTTGTGAATAGTCAAACAATCGTACTTAATAGCTCGCTTCCACGTCTCATCTCATCGCTGATGCAGACATTCGGCTCGCAGGGAGCCGCCGAGGCGGCGCAAACTGCCAAGCTAACGCGGCAGTACATGATCCGCCGATTTGGAGACGCTCGGTCGTGAGGCTCCGCTCATTCGGGTGGGGGCGGTGTGCCTCTCAGAGGGCCGTGCTAAGGAGACAAGGTCGATGGGCGATGGCGGCAATGATGCAACGCGAAGGGGAGTGCAGAGTCTTCGGGTGGGATGGAGGCACACGCAAATTCACGCATGCACACATTTGTGGTGTATTCATTAAATAAATGCAGATATACGTACTTCTATTTACATCTGTGTTTAGGCGTAGAGAGGCACTTGTTTTTTTGTTTTTGTTTTGTTTTGTTCCTTTTGTTTCGAGTGATGTCCTCCTTGTGGTACCCCCTCCTTTGTTTTGTTGGTTTTCGCATTTCGTCTGGTGTGTGTGTGTGTGTGTGTGTGTTGCACCGCTGCTGCTGCTGCTGCTGCCGCTGCTTGGGGTAGAGGAGGAGGAGGAGCGAAGGGAGCGAAGGGAGGGGAGAGTTGCGTGCAGCCCTTCACCACAGCCCACCTGTGCTGCATTCACCCATGCCTTTTGTTGTTCACTCTCTGTTTTCGGTTCTTTCCGCCTCGGCCTGCATGCGGCAGAAGCACGCCAGCGGACAACCCTTTTTTTTTTTCTTTTTAAGAACAAAAAAAAAAAAAGAAAAGCGCACTCAGCCACATCCTGCACTCCTGCACGTAGACACATACGCACACACGCAGCGTCATATTTTTTTTTGTTTTTCTATCCCCGTAAGAAAAGCGATAGTCATAAGCTCGTAGAACGTTTTTTTTTTTTTGTTGTTGTTGTTGTTGTTGTTTTTAAAGGGAGGGGATTTCCCTTTTCTGATTTTCACGCCGGACGTCACATCTCTTTCAGGAAGACAATCAACAACAACAATTAAAAAAAAAAGAGAGAAGTAAAAAGCAGGAGAAGAAAAATGGACTTTAGGCGTTCAAACTCGAGCCGTATGGCGCCAGGTTCTGGTCGGTCCGTGCCGCCACGCCCACCTGCAGCAGCAACACCGCAACGTGTCTCAGCAACACCGCAACGTGGGAATACGCCCATGAGGGCCTCCACACCGGGACGAGGCAGTACGCCATCCAGCCAACAATCCGCCGCAGGCATGACGCCAGCGATGCCGAGGCCTCCGAAGCCCAACGGTGGTCCATCGTCCGCGCGCTGCACAGGACCAGGGCTCCCCCGCCCAGACAGCTTCAAGCGCAGCGGAACAAGCGTCGGTTCCAGTGTGGCTAACACCGGGAACGTGAATGATGGAGGCAGCAATACTCACGGGGTCCTGCGCCAGCTCTCGGGGAAGACTGGTGGAAACGGCCGTGTCAACGTCTATGTGCGTGTGCGTGACTTTACACCTCAAGAAACAGCAGAAGATCAACCGCTTGCCGTGCAAATGAATGATGATACGGTTGGGGTCGATGTGCCAAAGAAGGGCCGCTTCACTTTCAGCTTTGATGGCACGTTTTGGAGCAATGGATCCCCCAGCGAAAAATCCTTCTCTTCGCAAGAAGATGTTTTCGAGGTTGTTGGCAGGCCGTTGGTTGAAAACGCGTTGGCTGGATACAACGCCGCCATCATGGCGTACGGGCAGACGGGTAGCGGCAAGACGTACACGGCGTTTGGCCCGGCTAACTCGCTCGGATCATCAGATGAGGGCCTCATCCCGCGAGTGTGTGACATGATCTTCGCGCGTGCAGCCGCCAGCTCCCAGAAGGGCATCACGTATCGCGTATGCGCGTCGATGCTGGAGGTGTACCTGGAGGATGTGTTCGACCTGTTCAGCCACCGTAAACTGCTGACCATTCGCAACAGCTACCACGACAACTCGTTTCATGTTGTCGGTGCCAAGTCCATTCCCGTTCGAAGTTATGCAGACGTTTTTGCCCTGTTGAAAAAGGCGGAGCCACTTCGCACATTTGCGGCAACCGCCATCCACGACCGCTCTTCCCGCGCCCATACTCTCTTCCGGCTGGAGGTGCAAACAACCTTCGAGTCTACAGACATTGCACCACGTATTTCCAGAATTCTTCTCGCCGATCTCGCCGGATCCGAGCGTATCAAACTCGCGCAAACCGAGACGGGCTTGCCCTTTGAGCAGGCGTGCAACATTAATCTCTCGCTACTCGCTCTGGGATCTTGCATTGAGGCAGTTGCCGCACGCAAGGGAGTTAACCAGAACATTCCGGAGTTTCGAAACAGCACCTTGACAAAGCTGCTGAAGGAGTACCTTGGCGGAAACAGTGTGTCGGCCATGATAGTGGCTATTGCGCCAAGTGTCCGTGACGCCCATCTTACCGTGCAAACGCTTCGCTTTGCAGACCGCGCCAAGCAGATGACCACACACGCAAAAATCAACACTGTAAGGCCCGTGGACGCGGAAGAAGAGAATGCCGAGAAGCTCAGCGAGGAGCTCCGTGACGCGTATCTCAAGAAGAAGGAAGCCCTCTTTGCCGAGTACCAGCTGCAGAACACCATTGAGCAGCTCCTCCAAAAAATCGCTATACTCGAAGCACAGCTCATGGCGGCCGCAGATGACGAACTGATCGCCCGCCTGCAGGAGGAAATCGCCAGTTATCAAAAGGCCCTTGCCGACGCTGACGCACAGCTTCAAGAACAGCGCCGTGTTCTGTACCCCAATGAGGTGGTTCTGGAAGAGGAGCTCAAGCAGCTCAACACAAGGATGCAGGAGATGAAGGAAGAGCACGAGGAGGCCATGGAAGTCCTCATGACGGAAGATCTACACAAATATACGGAGCAGATGAAGGCAAAACAGCGTCAACATGAAGAGAACATGATCAATCTAACAAAGGAACACGAATCTGAGGTGGCTCGACTCCAGCAGCTACTGGACGAGGCAAATTCCACGATAGCCCAACTCAAAACAAAACTCTCTCAGGCGACTGACGAGCTGTGCAAAAGGGACAAACACCTCGAGGAAATGCAGAATGCACTCAAGGAACTGGAAGACGCCTCCACTGAGATGGAAAACGAGCTCCAAGGGAAGATCCAGCAGTTGAATGAAGAAATTCAGCGAATGCATTGCGAGCTGCAGATGAAACAGTCCATGTACAATAGCGCTTCCGTTGACCACGCTGAGGCCATCCGCGCCCTTGAGACTGATATGGAGGAATGTGGCAACCAGCTCCAACAGACGCGGGACGCGCTGAAGGACTTGGAGGAGCGCCATGCAAGCTACGTGGAGGATGCCGAGAAGCAGCAGTCGTCGCTGCAGTGCCAGCTGGAGTCCACGGAGGAGGAGCGCGGCAGGACTGAGCAGGAGCTCCAACAGACGCGGGACGCACTGAAGGAGCTGGAGAATGCTTCTGCTGCCTTGGAGGAAGACCTTCGGGGACAGATCGAGAAGTTGCAAACGGAGATTGAGAGGTTGGAGAATGATCTTAATGAAAAGCAGATTGCTTATGAGAGTGCTGTGGCCGATAATGCTGAGACTATCAGTGCTCTTGAAGGTGATTTGGCTGAGCGGGAGCAGCAGTTGGCAGACGCAGAAAATGCGCTCAAAGGGCTGGAGGAGCGCCACGCGCGCTGCATGGACGATGCCGAGGAGAAGCAGACCTCGCTACAATCTCGGCTGGAGTGCGCGGAGGGTTACCTTGCTAGGTGTGAGGAACGCCTGGATGAGGCGAATCATGCATTGAAGGAGCTGGAGGAGCGCCGTTTAAGCGACAACCAGGCGGCTGAGGCGAAGCAGGCAGCCTTGGAAGCTCAGGTGTGTAGCATGGAGGAAGAGCTCCAGAGGAGTGAAAAGCAGATGCGGGAGGAGATTGCCGCCTACGAGGCGGAGGTGGATGGCTGGCGGACCAAACTCGATGCAGAGCAGCGTTTCAACGAGGAACGGGCGGCGGAGCAGACATCTTGCATCCAGAGGCTAGAAGAAGAACTGCGGGTTGTCAATAGCCACATCGAGGCCCTGCAGCACTACATGATGAACGTTGAGGGTTACGTCCGCGGTGCATATGAGAATACGCTCAACGGATTCGGTGTAAAACAGCAACAGGGTCTAGATGATCTCAGCGTGCTGAGCTCTGTCAACATGGCAGGATACGCCGATGCAGCGTCAGATCGGCAGAAGCTGCACTCAAAGGTGGAGGATCTTCAACTCGCGTTGCAGCAGACGAAGCAGGATGCCTCCAATGAAGTCGCCGAGATGCGCTCCATGGTAGAGGCGATGAAGCATGCGAACCACAACCGACTGGCGGCCGTCATGGAACTTGTGCGGTCGGCTCAAGGTGCCCTTGCGGAGACGGAGGTTGCCGTAGAGAGTAATGAAGATGAAAACAAAGGGGTAGCGATACACGCAGAAACACCAGAACCACGAAAGGCCGCCCCTGCACCGCTGAAAGAATGGTCAAGCAAGGAGAACAACGCGAAGTGCAGTACGACAAGCAGGCCTGCAGCATCGAAGAGTGCAGGAAAAAGGTTGAGCCGCTAGCTCACTCACTCACTCACTCACTCACTCACTCACTCACTCCGTGTGTGTGTGTGTGTGTGGAGGCCGCTGCTGTATGGATGGAAGGCCTCTACTCTGTTCGAGAAGGAGCGAGCGGAGGAGGAGGAGGAGGAGGAGGTGGAGGAGAGGAATCGTGCGTCCCTGTAGAGTAGAAACTGTGAAAGGTGTAACTTGGTTTTAATTAACGCAACTTCCACCCCTTCTTCTTCTTTTTTCTTTTTTCTTTTTATTGTTTCGTCACCCCACCCCCGCCCGTAACTTCAAGCCTGCTAACGTACTGCAGTGCCTCCCCCTCCCCTCCCCTCCCCTGTGATTTACACGCACTCTCTTCGTTGTTTTTGTTGTTGTTTTCTTCTCTTCCCTGCCCCCGCCTCCCCCACCCGCATTTTTTCTTTTTCTTTTTCTTGGACAGTGCCACTCAACCCGCCACGGCTACGTTTTTTTTGTTTGTTTGTTTGTTTGTTTCTTCTTCCATCACGTTGCATGAAGCGATGCACGTTGTATAAATACGGAGTATTGACAGTGTTATATGGTGTTTCCAGTCTTTTCTTGATTTTTGGTTTGGTTATTGTTTTGCTTGGGTGCATGGACGGATGGATGGAGTCGGAGGGTTTTGTTGGTAGATGCATAAGACCCCTCTTTGTTTTATCATTTCTCCTCCTGCCCCCCCCCCCTTTTTTTTTTTCCGTCTTCCACTCGGTGGAGCGGACTCTTAGAGAGAGAGAGAGAAGGCGAACTGCAGCCACTGCACCACACTGACTGACGCCAGTCGCTGAGTGAGTGAGTCTCTGCTGCAGTGAGTTGGCGCAGCTGTGTTTGTGTGTCCATTTTTGTTTTGTTTTGTTTTGAAGCGCGGAATAAGTGAGATTCGAAAAGGGGAGAGGGGGCGGGGGAAAAACAAACAAACAAACAAACAAAAAAAAGGGGGCGAAGGTGCTCGCGGTTGGAGATCCTGACGCGGCAAGAAGAACAGCAGTAAAAGAAGAAAACTTTTTTTTTTTTAATTTTGTCGTTGTTGCTGTTGGGTTTGTTTGTTTGTTTTAATCCCCCTTCACACACACACGCGCAGATTTATATTTAAATATGTGGAGAGAGAGAGAGAGAGATTCTGTCTGTGTCTGTGTCTGTGTCTGTGTGTGCTGCACGCTTTTCTTCTTCTGTTTCTGTTTTTCTTTACTTCTTTTCTTTTTCATCCCCCGCTCACTGTTGTTTGTTGTTCAAAATGTTCTTTTTTGTTTTGGTTTGTTTTGGTTTGTTGTTTTTTTCGGGGTGGGAGGAAAAGGGGGGAGAGGGTGGTGCCTGTGGGTTTTGTTCGTGCGTTTGCCGCTCTACAGACTCGTCTTCTTCTGCACTCAAAACAGCAGCAGCAGCACCGTCGCAGCAGAAATGAAGTGAAACGCAAATAAGGACAACAGCACGCATATAAAATAGTTTCCCTCGTCGGGTGCATTTCATGCCCGCACGTCTGGCGGTGTTTGTTTGTTTGTTTGTTTTTACCACCACCACCACCACCACCACCATCTTCCGTCTTGTGTCTTTGCATCGCGCCCCCCCCCCCCCCCCCCACACACCCACACACACACACGCCTCTTTTCTCTTCCTTCTGTCTGCTGCATGAATCGGGGTAGTGGAGGGGCGAAAGGTTGAGGCGCCACACGATGTGGCGGGATGCCGTGAGTAGGCGCACGGATGCTCTCCGTGCAGAGCAGCAGCTAAGAGTAGATGGGGGTGTAGGGCTGCAGCAGGGTGCGACGCCAGCAACAACGAGAACAACAACAACAGAGATGTTGAGGGAGGCGTCACGTTGCGCTCAAGAATCCACCGCGACGGGCACCTCGACGATACGTCAGCTGCAGATGCAGGGAGAGCAATTTGACGAAATCCATCGCACCCTCAACAAGGTGGAGCAGGAGTTGAATGAAAGTGACCGCACGCTGCAGAGTATGTCGTGGACCGGAAGGGTAAAAGGTTGGTTCAAGTCAAAGCAAAACGCGAAAACGATCGACACAGGGACTGACGTCGTGACGGCCGTCTCTGGCAGCGCGTCTGGGGCAACGGCGTCTTTACAACAACAACAACAACAACAACCACGACAACAACAGGTGGGCGCAAAGAGTCATTGTCTTTCCGAGGAGGATGACAAACTGCTTGACATGCTCTCGAATGATGTCAGCGCCATGCGGGAAATCGCCATGATGCAGGGGGAGCTGCTGGTGGAGCACAACCGGCGCCTGGACGAAATCAATGCAAAGTCAAATGCGGTGTGTGGCCACGTGGAGCGGACCAGCAGCAAGGTGAAGAAGATATGAAACCCACACTTCCCCCCTCCTCCTCCCACTCCTCCGTGTGATGGAGCTTGCGGCATGCCAACGTGAAAGGCGTCCTGATGTCTGTTTCCAACCCTATGCAACACACGGTACGTGTACACATTTGTATTTTCGTTGACCGTTGGACATTTACAGACCATTCCTGCTCATATATATATATGTGTGTGTGTGTGTGTGTGTCTCTTTTGCTTCTTGTTGTTGTTGTTGATTTCTGCTGCTGATGGTGATGGTGCGCGGGGTGTTCATTCTCCGATCATACAAACATATATATGTATATATATATACATTTTGCTTTTTTTTTTTTTTTCTTGGGCATCCAGAGAACTGCATCTCGGGAAATAAGGCGGGAAGCGGTCAATGAGGCGATGCGGCTCTCTCCTGCATTCCGTACTAAAACGCTCCTTGGGCGCGTCGTTGCAACAACGAAAGACGGGGAGACGAAAAACGGTGCGGCGTGCACCACGCAACCGCAGTGCGACCATCAGTGTTTGTGATGCGTTTGGCATGACGATCCCCGAGGCACGCCTCCACCGCGACAAATTGTCGCCCGATGCTTTTGATCGCTGCATCGAAGAGCAAGCCCGCGACATTCTCGGCGTCGAAGCGGCAGGGGCACCATCGCAAGGGAACTACGGTGCATCGTTCGATCGCCGAGAGATGCGCTTTCAGGGGCGAAACAGCGACATTTGTAAATTTGCCGAAATGGCTGCCAGGAACGACTCAACCGAAAAACGGAATGACATGCTGCTACAGAACGCGGTGGCATTCGTGCGAGACAACAACCACTTCCAGAAGAGCCAGACGCCAGCTGGTAATTGCGACAAAATGAAAGAACCAGTTAAAAAGGGAACCAGTGCGATGCTGCAC
Organism: Trypanosoma scelopori; assembly: GCA_030849745.1. Lineage (NCBI taxonomy): Eukaryota > Euglenozoa > Kinetoplastea > Trypanosomatida > Trypanosomatidae > Trypanosoma > Trypanosoma scelopori. Next base: position 67,911 of record JASANX010001055.1, read on the forward strand.
CGGGCTTTGAAGCATCACGGGGGAGTTTCCTCCATGCTGATTGACCGTGTGGAGAAATGCAACACTATAGCCACCGCGAAGACAGGGCCCGAGACGTCGACAAGGACGGCGAATGCAGATGTGACCAAAAAGACGCAGGGCAAGCAACGTGCCGATCGGCGCCGCCGACGGCTGGAACGCGTGCTAAATCGTGAGGGGGGTGTACACCCATGTGTGTATCAGGGCGGATGTGCCTCTCGGGGTGGTGTGGCGCTGTGTCCGTTTGCTCTGCACCCGGCAACAGTCTGTGTGAACTGGCTTCGTCACGGGCGTTGCGAGGATGCCATAAGTGGCTGTTGCCCGTGGTGGCATGGTAGTGTGTCGGGCACGCATCGAGCAGAGTTGCGTGGGGGTTGTCTCTTTCAAAGTAAAGAAGAGGATTCTGGCGATGGGTTACTGCAGGCGAGTTGCGAGTGTGTAGCCATGCTGCTCCAGATGCTTCTCGATGTTGTTGTCGCAGCGTTGGACGAAGCGCAATTTGAAGGAGATGAGGAAGTGCTCTCCGCGGAGGTGGTGGTGCAACGGGTTCAGATGATGTTCTCTGCTGGGAAGGGAGGCACAACCACAACCTCCTCCATCGGCGATCTCCCGCTGCACTACGACGCTGTGCGAGGCGTCCTATCCATGGAGTGGGGCCTGGCTGTGAGCGCCGTGATGGCGGATGTGGACACCACCGTGGCTCCCGAGGAGGATGCGAAGGTGGTGGGTGTTGTTGGTGATGAGCTAGAAGGGAATGAGTCGTTTGACGCCATGATTGCCCGCGAGTTGGCCTCACTGCCGCGCGGCGTTGCGGAGCAGGAGGAAAGAGGGAAGGAGGTGCACGACGATGGTGAATGGCGACTTCGTCGTGCCCTCACCGCCTTCCGCGGTTACTTCAGTGTTTGTGACGAGCATGAAGCACCAGGGGCTCGGGTTGCCCTCTGTGCACCACTGACTCACTGGTTGCTACTCCAGGCTGTAGAATCCTGCGGGCAGCGTGGCGGTAAGACAGCCAATGTGACACCAAAAATGCTTTTTGAAGGGGCGTGTGCCGTTGTGCTGCGGAATCGACTTTTGATGTGCGGGATTGGCAACACCGAAAAAAACGGTGTAGCAGACTCCCATCACCGCTGGTCCGCACTGCTACTGCTGGAACAACTAACCCTCCTTGCACACATTCCTGCATCGTGTTGTGTGTTGTGCCACACTGGGCAGGACTCCGCGAGATGCTCTCTCCTCTACACGACGCTGCTCGCGGTTTACGTGGACAGTGTACCGAGCTGGTCAGGTGACAGAGTTCAGGCGCAGTACGTTGGCTTCTGGGTGTTTCTGCAGACGCTACTCTCGACCACTGCGCTGGGCATTCTTCGAGATGGCACACGTTTGTTTGCTCTCGTGCGCTCCGCCATGGTAGATGCGGCACGGCAGGTGGCACGTGACATGGAGAGCCACTTTGCCGGTCCGCTGCTTCGAGCGTCCGGATGGTCTGCGTGGTCTGACGAGCAGATGTTTGCGTCGCAGCAGAGTGTGGCCTATACGGCTGCTGATTACGCACGGTTTCACATGCCAACCGTTGCGCACTCTTTCATGGTGTCGGCTCTCAATGTGTTCCTTCTGCACACGTTGCGACTGGCCACTCATCAACACCAGCTGCGTCGAAGTCCTGTTGGAGGCGTGCTGTTTAGTACCGGTAGAGGGACTGAAGAATCACCTCAGGTTTCTCTTCAACGGGAGCGAAATCTTCGTGGCGGTGTAAGGGTGCGGCGCGGTCTACGATTCTACGCACTGGAGGCACTGGCTCTCTTGTCTCTTCTGCAGGATGAGGCCAATGCTGCTCTTGTACGGCGGCAACTTTTAGTTGAAGAGTTTATGACACGAAAACGGGAGTATCTAGAGCGCTGCGCGAATGAAGTTACCCGTCGATGGGGTAAAAACACCGGAAACATCAAATCTAAGCCGCTGGAGAATGACGATGTCCACATTCTAGAAAAACTTCTCCCGCACGGCTCTGCCATGGTGTCCGCAGACGCTCTTGGTCTTCTGCTGCGCGCACTGCTTGATGGATGTGGACCGTACAAGGCGCTACGTCTGGCCGCGTCGGCAATTTATGCATGCCGGACGCTGCGGCACGCTGCAAGACAGCCAATGCCGTACGTGGTTCAGGGCGAGAAAACCGTTCACAAGAGGGTGCGCCACTCCGGATCGAGGTGGAAGCACATCATCCGTGTCCGTGTTCCCGTGTTGCGCCGCGTCGATCCAGAGGTGGATGCACGTGAACGCAACAGTGCAGGGACGCGGCCCGTTGGGTTGTACCTGCAGGTGAACGAGATAGTTGTGGAGGAAGTGGTGCGACTCGGATTGCGCACTGGGGTTATTGGCGCGAAACTCGTGCGCGGAGTCTGTGAAGACTGTGTGCGTGGGTCGCTGGTTGATTACGCGTCCTCTCGTTGCCTCCCAGCCCCCTCGGCATGTGACGTGCATGAGAATGGCACCATTGCAAGCGTATTTGGAACGAGGGCGCTGCAAGCGATTTTGTCCATCGCTGGTGTTGGCAGTCGGAGAACGCAGCCGTCTCGCACCACAGGCGACGTCATCGTTGAACGTCGTGTTCCTCCGACGGCGATGCTGTTGGAAATCGCTGTAGCGCTGACACCGAACGAGGACCGCGAGGCACACAGCAGCTACGAGCGTTTCTGCAGTATGGACCAACGAGGACTCGTGAATGACCGTGTGCTGCTTGTACAGCAGTACCATACGGCACGATTTAACTTTAGGCGGGCAATTGGAAATGCCGCAGCCGTCTGGTTAGATGCGGTGCTCTCGTGGCCTTCATGGCTCCCTCGGGCTCTTGCTGCTTCGCTGCAGGCAGAGGCAGAGCGGCTTCCCGCCCATTTGGCTCTCAACGAGGCGAAGGAACTCGCATTTTCACGGGTTCAGGCGCCACAAACAACACCATTGCTGCCGACACCGCGTACTGTTGCCCAGCTGCAGGATCACCTCGCGAATTCGGAGAAGAGCGCCATTGGCATCGGTAGCAGCAGCAACAGCAGCCGTTCACGCCCCACCCATGCATGTTACATGCCTCAGTGTTTTTCTGCGCACGCCTCGGACACCAACATGCTGCATCGGATGTCTTGGGCTGCCATTGGCGGGGTTGTTCTTGTTGTGGACGAGGAGAAGCTCACCGGCACGCAGCGGTTGTGGTCACAACTGCTCCTGCGAAACACATTCATCATTGCGCAACACTTCATGGATGGGCACGATCGCACACGCTACACGCAGGCAACCGTGCGACTGCTCCTCCTTTCCGACCTTGTTGATCTCAGCGAGCAAAAATCAGCTGCAGTACGGCAGTCGCCATGGTGTTCGGCCGTAGTTCGCGGTCTTCCGCAGTATCTTGCACTGCAGTTGCACCTCGCAGAGAAGCTTCATGCGTTGCAAGCTAACATGGATAAAGCCCATGAACATCGACGGCAGCTGCTGCCGCTATTGAAGGCTGCTGCTGGATTGCAGGACATCGATGCAAGCACTACATCCGCATGGCGATTGTTGGACCCATTTCTTGCGCTTCCAGAACTTGCCGAAGCGTGGCTGCAGGCGTCTTTCTACAACGTCCAACATGACCTTCTCGCTTGGTTGATCGCCCGCATCGATGCACACGACCCATGCAACGCGGTCTCACTTGCTGCTTGGATTACGTTTCTACACTGCACTGGGGACCACATCGATTCATTTCTCCACATCGCACAAAATCATGCCAACAAATGCTGCACACCCCAACAACTCCAACAGCTTCAACACCTGCATGCTCTCACAAAATCAAAAAATATTCCACAGTCGATCATCCCTCACGCGTGAACACGCGCAAAAAAACAAAAAAAAAAACAAAAAAAAAAAAGCAAAACAAAACTGCTTTTAAACATTCTGAGTAAACAATAACACTCCATGCAACGTACAACCACATCCACAAACACACACATACTTGACAACAAATAACAGATACAATTTTTAAAAAACCCTGCACCACCAACTATTTTTTTTTCTTTCAACAAGTCAGCCACTACAACCACCACCCAACTGTATACACACCAAGCAAGAAATCTCACACCCCTTCGAAAGCAAACAGACAACCAGAGGTCATGAGCGAAAAGAGCGTGTCGGGTGTTGTGGAGCCTGCAGACCAGCAGCCGCCGGAGGTGACGGACGTCACGCTGGAGGCCGCGCGCAAGCAGAAGATCCACAATCTGAAGCTGAAGACATCATGTCTGTCCAACGAGGAGTTTGTGCAGGATCTGCACGTATCGGACTGGAGCGAGACGCAGAAGCAAAAGTTGCAGGCGGCGCACGAAAAGGCGCACGAGCTCCTGGCGGCGGTGGAAAACGGGACGAAGTGGAACCTGACGGAGGCGTACGACATCAAGAAGCTGATGCGTGTGTGCGGGCTGCAGCTGTCTGTGCGGGAACTCTACAAGCCTGAGGACAAGCCGCACTTCATGGAGGTCGTTGCACTGAAGAAGACGCTGAATGAGCTGAAGCAGCACCACAACAAGACGCGCACCGTCTCCTTCACGGGGACAATCGACAACGCCATTGCAAAGCTGGAGAAGATTGAGGACGAGCTGCGCCGCTCGCAGCTGGACGCGTCGGAGATGGCACAGTTGCCAGTTGCCGTGCTGAAGAACCTTGAGGGGAGCATGAACGTGACAGTCGTGCAGACTGCGCTGCTTGGCAACGAGGAGCAGATCACGGCGCAGCTTGCAGCAATCGAGAAGGCGTCGGAGATCTGTGAAGTGTCCATTGCGGACGGCGAGATGGCAATCGCGGAGGAGCAGTACTACATCAAGGCGCAGCTGCTGGAGCATCTCGTGGAGCTGGTGGCCGACAAGTTCCGCATCATTGGCCAGACGGAGGACGAGAACAAGCAGTTCAGCACCATTCAGGAGGTGCAGAAGAAGTCGTTTCAAGAGTCTTCGGCGATCAAGGACGCAAAGCGACGCCTGAAGCAGCGCTGCGAGGACGACCTGAAGAACTTGCACGATGCAATCCAGAAGGCAGACCTGGAGGATGCGGAGGCGATGAAGCGGTTTGCGTCGCAGAAGGAGAAGTCGGAGAGGTTCATCCAGGAGAACCTTGAGAAGCAGGACGAGGCGTGGCGCCGCATTCAGGAGCTGGAGCGCGTGCTGCAGCGTCTTGGGACAGAGCGCTTTGAGGAGGTGAAGCGCCGCATCGAGGAAAATGATCGCGAGGAGAAGCGCAAGGTGGAGTACCAGCAGTTCCTCGACGTGTGCGGGCAGCACAAGAAGCTGCTGGAGCTGTCGGTGTACAACTGCGACCTCGCGATGCGGTGCATTGGGATGATGGAGGAGATGGTGGCAGAGGGCTGCAGCGCCATCAAGGCGCGCCACAACAAGACGCAGGAGGAGCTGGCCGACCTGCGGCTGCAGGTGCACCAGGAGTACCTGGAGGCCTTCCGCCGCCTGTACAAGACGCTGGGGAAGCTTGTGTACAAGAAGGAGAAGCGCCTGGAGGAGATTGACCGCAACATCCGCACAACCCACATCCAGCTGGAGTTTGCCATCGAGACGTTCGACCCGAACGCAAAGAAGCATTCGGACGCAAAGAAGGAACTCTACAAGCTGCGCGCGCAGGTTGAGGAGGAGCTCGAGATGCTGAAGGACAAGATGGCTCAGGCCCTGGAGATGTTTGGCCCCACCGAGGACGCGTTGAACCAGGCCGGCATTGAATTTTTGCATCCCGCCGAGGAGTTGGAGGATGGCAACATGAACCGGCGCAGCAAGATGGTCGAGTATCGCGCGCACCTGGCGAAGCAGGAGGAGGTGAAGATTGCGGCGGAGCGCGAGGAGCTGAAGCGCTCCAAGATGCTCCAGAGCCAGCAGTACCGCGGGAAGACGGTGCAGCAAATCACGCAGTAGCTTCACGCCAGTGTGTGTTTCTCGGGTTGATGTATAACTCTCATGTAGCACATCAAGGCTTTGGTGTGCAAAGAAGTGTGATGTATTGCTGTTATTTGTCGTTTTTTTTTTTTTTTTCTTGTTGTTGTTGTTGTTAAGGATTGCTGTTTGTGTGTAGTTATCATTGATGCCAAGCGGCTCTTGTGCGTGTGTGTGTGTGTGTGTGTTGTTTGTTTGTGGTTGTTGTACGTTGTAAACTGAAAAAAAAATTTTTTTGAGCGAAGTGTGTTGCGAGAGAAGCTGTGGAATGTCTCTTTTTTTGTTTTGTTTTTGGGTGGTGGTGGTGGTGGTGGTGGTGGTGGGGAACTGCTTCGTTCTTTCCGATGTGCGTTGTTGTTTGTTTCTGCTCATGTACGTGTTGTGTCGCATGTCGGTGGTGGTGGTGTTGCTGCTGCCGCCCCCCTTTTGCTTTCGGGTGTTAGTGGTAACATAAGTTGGCAAGGTGGTTCAAGTGGATCCTGACCAAGAGGGAATACGAAACGGCTGTCGCAGATGGAAGAAGTAATGGTTAGTCATGATGCCCCCACACGGGTGAATGGAAGCGCCTCAGTGGAACGCTTCTCATCAACGCACACAAATGGTCTCAGTCGCGGCAGTGTCTTGTGCAGCACGGTGGACCTTGGCTCCACCTTGAACTCGACATTCACCTTTGAGACAATGAAGGTGGTGAAGGATCTGATGAGGCGGCGGGAAGAGGTGCCAGCACTGCGGGTGATGCCCAAGACGCATCTTCTTTCCCAGTTGGTGCTGCAGGAGCATTCTGAGAGGGAATTGTTCACTCTCCAAGAACGATCCTTGCGTCAGCAGATTTTGCACAAACGTGACGAGGATCGCCTCAAGAAGGAGGAGCAACGCCTTCAGCAGAAGAACCGTGAGCGGCTGGATGAGCTGAAGAGAAAACAGGCGGAGGAGCTGACTCTCAAGAAGGAGGCTGTGACGTCCTTTCAGAAGCAGATTGATGGTGAGGTGAAGGAAAGGCTGAGGTTGGTTTGCATGCTGCAGCCCCGCATGAATGTTGCGGCCTCTGTTATTGCCGAGATCAGGAGTGAGAACAGCGCATGCAGGTTGCTGCCGGAGCTCATGGAGGAGGAAAAACGCGTGTCAAAAGCGCTCAAAGCAGATGGTCGTCATGTGAAGGCCACGGCGGACTGTGGCGCCGTGCCGCACTGGATCCGCACTTGTGTAGCGGGCTCCTTCAACGTGGCGGCGATCCTACAAAACTCGCCCTACCGAGCGACTGTGGAAGATGCGATTAAGGTGCCCAACGCCGCATTGCGCAAAGTGGTCGTGGTGCGCCACGCCGAGGATGGACACGCGGTGGCGTGGGCGCACGTGCGTGCCGGTTCGGACCCTGTGGCTCTGGCAGTGGACCTGGCGCAACTCCCTGCGCCGGAGAATTTACCCAAGTGCGTTGATGCAGGTGTCGTGTGGCCGAAGGAAGACTGCACAGAGTTGACCCGCAAGTCAAAACCCGCCGCAACACCTGAGGCGATGGAGCTGCTGCTGCCTATTTTGGCGGCATCGAGTGCGTCGCTGAGCCACGGCGGCATCACCACATATGAGTTCACAAAGAAGGACATTGAGTCGATCGGATCACTGGCATCTGCCTAAAGTAAGTTAAGCATGCACGTATATATATATATATATATACATGTGTGTGTGTGTGTGGGAGAGTTGTAGAATGGATGAATGAATGAATGAATGAATGAATGGAGGGGGGGGGGGGGGGGGGCGGTGAGAAAAAAACAACAAAACAAAATGACTTCTTTTTTTTTGTAAAGCAGAAGAAGAAGAAAAAAAAAAAAAGACAAAAGAAAAAATGGCGTAGAGCGAGCAGCAGCAGGAGCAGCAGGTCCAAGACGCAAACATGCATTTGAATGCGCGCAGATAAACCCACGAGCACACATGCAAACAAATAAATAAATAAAGGCGAACACCGCACTCACCCACTCACTCACATAAATATAAATATAAATATATTTTTATATCTCACCCTGTCTGTCAAGACATCCTTTTTTTTTTTTTTGTGTTTGTGTGTGTGTTTGTTTTTCAGTGCTGATGTTTTTTTTTGTTTGTTTTCTTTTGGAGGCGTCATTCCCCGTTCTTTTTTGTTTGTTTGTTTGTTTGTTTCGTTTTGTTTTCCCTCCTCCTCCTCCTGCAGCAATGCACACCGCCATGAACGCAACCGAAACAAGAACATAACAATGAGAACACGTAGAGGCAGCAGGGCACATCGGGGGGCGCGCGCCTGTTTGTTGGTTTTTTGTGTGCATCTGTGCGGGTGAGAACGAAAGAAAGAGGCGGCAGCGGCAGCGGCAGCAGGAGGAGGAGGGGGAAAAGAAGAACAAAAAATTTTTACATATAAACAACAACAACAACAAAAAAAAAAAAAAAAAGGAGGGGTGGTGGTGTGTTGGTGCTCCGATGGGAATGTGACAGGCACGCGCAAACGGCCTCGTCGTCGTCGTCGTCTGCCTGCGCTTGTTTCTTTGGTTCTTCCTTCCGCGTCGCATTCCACTGCTGCTCCATCCGCCCGGTTATTATTTGCCTCATTCCACTTCTTTCATGTCGGACATGATCGCTGCGTACGTTTCTCGACTCCCCATTCCCTTCCATCTGCCGCTGTAGTGCCCCTCCCCTCCCGCACGACTGCTGCCGTCGGTGGAGCGGGGTGGGTGAGGAGGGAAAAAAAAAAAAAAACACGAAGCAGGAGCTAACGAAGGCGATGGCGTGTATTGTGGTGGAACGCGCATGCCGCAAGTGTGTGGACGACGACGACGAGGAGGTGGAGGTGGTGGTGGTGGTGCTGCTGCTGCTGGCGAGTGTGAAGAGGTGCGTAGAAGCGGGACTGACGAATGTGGCGCACTGACATGTGCTTTTTCCTTTTGTTTGTTTGTGTGTGTGTGTGTGTGTGTGTGTGTGTGTGAGGCTTTGCCTCCTCCCTCCTTTTTTTTTTCTCTCTTTCTTTCTTTCTGCTGCTGCTGCTGTTTCTTCGAGGTTTATAACCTGCTGCGTGCGTCACCGTCACGCGTCCCAGTGGGCACCACACTGCCACTCCTCCTCCTGCTGCCTTCGTTGGGGCCGGGAGGGATGCACGTGCGGCGGACTGGAGCGTAGAGAGGGGTGGCGTGTGCGTCAGAGACGGAAAGAGAAGGAGAGAGAAGAGACATCGCCCATGATGTTCCTGTTGGTTGGTTGTTAATCCCTCTTCTCTTTCGTTGGTGTTTGTTTGTTTGTTTCTTCAGTGGGGTTTTTTTTTTGTTTTTTCGTAGAGTTCTTATCACCGCCTGCTCAACCATAATATCATCAATCACAACAGCAGCAGCAGCAGCAGCAGCAGCAGCAGCCGTGGAGATGCGGGCAGGTGCGAGGCAAACCACGGATGGAGGGAGGACGAAAGAAAAATTTAAAAAAACAATGAGGGCGAAACGCTTCGCTTGCCCACTTGTGGTGCTGCGCCATGTGTCTCATATTCCCCACCCACCCGTTGTGTCAATGTGGTTGCCGTTGCCGTTGTTGTTTCTCCTCCTCTCGTCGCTGCCGCTGCTGCTGCTGCTGCTGCTGCTGCTGCTTGTTTGTTTGGTTGCTTGGTTGGTTGGTTGGTGTTGTTGCCGTCGTTGTTTCTTCATATTATTTCCGCATGCACTCTGTTTGGTTTAACAATAAAATGGGGAATAATGAGGGGGGAAGTAGAAATGAGTGTTATATGGGATTACTTGTGGCACAGCGCATGATTTTTTTTTTTTTTTTGTGTGTGTGTGTGTGTGCGTGTGTCAGTGTAGGAGTGAGTGTAAATGCGAATGTGGATTCGCATGTCATGCATAGTCTGTACTCCGCTTGTGTTGGCACGCGCATTTCCGTGTGCGTCTGCGTGCGTGTGCGTGTGCGTGTGCGTGTGCGTGCGCGTGCGTCTGTTTAATATGTTTGTGTGTGTTATGTCCTTATGCATCTGGCTCCCTTTTCTGCCTTCCTTTCTTGTTGATGTTGTTGTTGCCACTCCGCGTCACGACTGCGAGTGTGGGAGAAGAGAGGGGAAGGGAGGCGGTACGCAACGAAGGTGAAACGACCGAAGAGCGAGGGGTGGGGTGGGGTTGTAGTGCAGCACGTGGAGAGGTGAGACGAGGTGGCCAAAACAATGGACATGGATGTGCTGACGCGACGACAAGCTGAGAAGATCGAGTTCGTTTTGCGAGATCTCGTGCGGGACGTGGAGCTTGTGTCATACATGCCAGTGGATGTGGGGCCGTGGACGCGCAGGGCCTTCTTGGAGGCGGTGCGAGATCGCAGGGACAGGGAGAAGGACAGTGGTCACTACCACCGCCGCAACGATGATGACTACAACGATAACGATACCGTGCATGCTGCAGGACTCATCTACGACGTTGCCAGTGGTTACGGCGACCCGACAGACGTGGACCGGAACGAGTTGCTCTTGCAGATGACGGAATTTGCGGAGGTTGAGAAGGGGCTTTTGGACTCCGCAACGATGTCGGGAGCAGTCGACGAGGCCGAACTGAACCGTCACCACATGTTGGTTCGTGCCGTGATGGACACGCTGAAGAACACCAACTATGTGCAGGATGCACAGCAGCTGATCGAGTCGTGGAATGACGCGTTTTCCAGACGCCGGGCGCCTGTCAAGTTGTCTGTGACAGACCCCGGTGTGGCGGCACTGCGGCGGCTGTTGGAATCGCTGCTTCACCTCGTGGCGGCACGTAACGCCACAACCGTCAATGAGGACATACACAATTATAAAATTCTGCATGAGGCGGTGAACAAAGAGAAGACAACCTCGGCGGATGTCAAGGCCCTGAAGCGTGAGTACCAGGAGACAAGGGACGCACACAGGGTCGAAGTGGCGTTACTGAATGGGGAAATACAGCAGCTGGATGAGGAAATCGAGTACACGAACAGTGTGGTTGCCATGGAGCTGGCAAGTTTTTTTGAAATCAATGCAAAGATAGAAGAGGACCGCCGCGTGCATGACGCGAACCGTCTGAAGGATATCAAGCAGCTGCTGCAGAAGTCAGAGATGCGACTGGAGGCATTGGTGGTGAAGAATCAGGAAGAGGCGAGTGCATTGCGCACGCAGCGGGCGAAGAAGGAGGCTGCTGTTAGCGCTGCAATCACGGAGTATGACACGCAGATGGTAACCCTGTTGGCGGCGGCGGCGGCTCTCAACAAGGAGGCGGAGGAAGACACGGAGGTTATCGTTGTGCTGGAGAAGGAGCTCGAGGTGGTGCGCAAGGAGAAGGAGGAGTATGAGGTGGAGAAATACATCGAGTCGATGCGTGACAGGCAATACGAAGAGATGCAGGCGAATGCGCAGAAATATGCGTGTACCATCCAGGCCTGCTTCCGCTCGTACATGGCCCGTGTGAATTTTGAGCGGCTGCAGAGCACTTCAAAGAAGAGGCCCCGAAAGAAGGCTGGCTGATGGGGCGCAGTAGAGAGGATGGGGAACGGGGGGAGGGGGAGGGAATATGTACACTACAATGGATGAACAGACGGCAAACGTGTCTACGTGGAGGGGAGATGAAGCTGCATGTGCATGTGGTGCATGACGAAGGATGGGGAGGGGGCGGAGGACGCGCTTTTCAACCCTCCTTCCCCACATCCCTCTGAACTGCTGTCTTGAAATGTTTCGAATCCTTTTTTTTTTTTTTTGTATGGTTTTCATATTTGGTTTCTTTGTTGCTCTCCTCACTCTGTCACCTGCACTTCCTTTCACTTCAATGTGAAATGCGCTCGTATTGTCTGTTTTCACACGCACTTCCCCTCCCCTCCCCAAAACAGCAGCAGCAGCAGCAGCAGCAGCGGTAGTGGTGGTGGTGGTGGTGACAATGGCATCCCGCGAGCACAGTGCGGCAAAGGTGGGCGAGAAGGCCTTTGAAAGCGGCGAAAAGATAGGTGCTGAGTTCTTTGCCATCTCGTATGGCGCGCTGGTGCAGCAGATGATCGTCGATCTGACGCAGGAAGAAGACATTGAGGTGGTGAATCGTCAGCTTCACGCGATGGGACGCCGCATCGGCTCACGGCTCATTGAAGAGTATGGTGCACGCAGCGGAGCACCCGCGTGTCGTACATTTGCTCAGGCGGCAGAGAGTGTTGCGCTTGTCGGTCTGCGCATGTTTCTTAACGTCAAAGCTACGGTGGAACCGGTGCATGAAGCGTCCTCGGACGCGTTCGCCATTACGTTTACCGGAAACCCCCTGGCGCTCTTCGTCGAGCTACCGGAGGGGCCCATGCGTGAGAGGCTGTGGTATTCGAACATTATTTGCGGCGTTGTAGTGGGAGCGCTTGGGATGGTCGGTTTCGTGGCTGAGGCGACATTTGTGCACGACATGCTGCGTGGCGATTCGACGAACGAGATTCTCTTGTCATTCAAGGGAAGGGAGAAGGAAACGTTTCAGGTTGAACGCTAGCGCCTGCTCTCCCCGCCCGCCCTGATCATTCACTTCACCCTCTTCTTCTCCTTCTTCTTCCCTCTCTCTCTCTGGCTGTATTACTGTGATCAGCTACATTGCTGCTGTTGTTGGTGCTGCTGCTGGTGGGTACTGGGGTGGGGATGCACAACTTTGTTTCCCCCCC
>JASANX010001055.1:80530-98314 GCA_030849745.1 Trypanosoma scelopori
CTTTCCCCCCCCCCCCCCCCCCCCCCCCTGCTTCTGCTCTCGTTCAACAACCCCTCCACCTCTGCCAGGTGGTGCTACCATTCAAGGATTGCACGCTCCCCCGAGTCATTGAGGCAACCGAAGAAGACACACACACACACACGCAAGGAAAAAGGAGCAGCCGTGTCCACAGACGTGGTAGAGGATGGAGTATCGACGAAAGTCTGTGCGACTACCAAAGTCCGCGGAGGAAAAGACGCGCTGGAGGCGTGTGATTGTCATCCTCGAGCACTGCCCACTTGCCGTGGTGCGCACGGAGTGGGGCTTTGAGCTGCTTTCCGAAAAGCACCGCGCACACCATGCGCGCAGCAAGCAAGACCCTGCCGAATGGCGACCAGACGTGGTGCATCAGGCGTTGCTGCACCTTCTTGACTCGCCCCTGAACCGCGCAGGTCTGCTGCAGGTGTTTCTACGCACCAAAAAGGGCGTTGTGATTGCCGTGGATCCGCGCGTGCGGGTGCCACGTCACGTTCGCCTCTTTGAGAAGATGATGGTGTCGTGTCTCTACAAGATGAAGGTGCGGGCGGCGCATGGGCATATCTCGCTGCTGCGCGTCGTGAAGAACCCCGTCACGGACCACATCCCGCCGAACTGCAGGATAATCCGCGTGGAGAAGGATGGGAATGCTGTGCCGGATCTCTACGCGTTCTGCGCCAGCTGTGGCGTCGCCAGCGACCAAAGCAACTGCAGCCAATTGGCCAGCTCCCCCGCTCTTGCGAGTGGCGATTCGTCACATTTTGCCCAACGTCACCGTGAGGCTGCGGAAGCGCGACAGTTTCGACCCTTTGCATTTGTGATAGGTGGCATGGCAAGGGGTAACGTGGATGTGCCGTATGCATCACCTGGAGAGGTGGAAAGTATTCGTCTTGGCGACAGAGGCATGTCTGCCGCAGCTGTCTGCAGCACCATCGTGCACGCCTTCGAGGAGGAATGGCTTCGAGATGACAATATGGTGGAGTAGCGGAGTGTGTTGCCACGTCAACTGACGGAATTGCTCTTCGGATGGGGCGGTAGTAATGCGAAAGCGAAGTTAAGACACGTTTAACAACGAAACCCAAAAAAAAAAAAATAGTAACTGAATGTTGCAGGAGAAGGTGATGGATGAGAGCTCCCATCAAAACCAAATCAAAAAAAAAAAGGTTTGGGGGAGAATGTGGCTCTGGTTGCAGTCTACATTTGTTAATTCTCCTGCTTTCTAAAGTGGTTGTGCTTCCCGTTTTCTCGTGTTTCTTTCTTTTTCTCGAACTGCAGGAGCTCACGCCACCTTCCTGCAGCAAGCAGCAGGAGCGGGGGAGGGAGGGAGGGAGGGAGGGTGGTGTTTATTCGCTTGTGTGTTTGTGTGTGCGTGTTGCGTCTGCAAAGGAAGAAGGGAATTAAGGGGGCGGGCACCCTGCAGACGACAAGCGACGCTGAGCAACGGGGAAGCATCCGAAGGTGGGTGGTGTATGGGTGGCTGCAACTCCTCTGGCAGTAAAGGGCAGACGGATCCTCTGTGCTATCGGTCCTCGCAGGATGGGTCGTCCGTCGCTGATGCCCGAGAAGTTGTGCTGCATCCACACCGCGGCGGTGACATCAGGGGTGCAGCACAACTTCTCGCCTCCCGGGAGAGAAATGCAGGGCCGCGGCAATGCCCAAAGCTCACCATCTATACCGAGGTGGATGACGAGGAGCACGACAAGGCGGGCCTTATTGTGACTCCGGGCACGGAGGTCAGCAAGTACGCCATGACTCCCATCGTGGCTTTGGCGCCATTTGCTGAAAGGGGGTCGCGTATGTTGACTGCCTCCATGTTTCAGAAGCGCTATGGAAAGCCGGAGGTCACCGAGGAATCCCAAAAGGCAGGTGACAGCAGGAATGGTAATGTGGCACCAAAGGAAATGACCATGAATGGGATGGGAACTTTTGCTCCTTCAACGGAGGCGATGGCGACCTCGGCAAAGACAACAACAACAACAACAACAACAACGATACCGGTGGAGGACGGTGACACGAGAGTGGGATCAGCAGACAAGACCAAGGTGTCGCCTGCATTCAGCAGCCATAACGGATCACCTGACGAGGGCACGGGGAAACCCAATAGGCCCTGCAGCCCTGAGGAAAAAGAGGCGGTGGCGGAGGAGCAGGAGAGTAGGATGGATGAGAGAGATGACAAGGGGCCACATGACGCTGAGGACAAAGTTGTGGCGCTAAATAATGCCAAGTCTGATAGGAAGAGGTTCTTCACCTTTTGCCGCTGCGAACTAAAGAAAAATGGCGGCAGCAGCAGCAACATCAGGGAACTGCTCGGATCCGACCAGAAGAAAAGGAGGGAAAAAGAAAATGGAGGCGGCCATTCCAAGGCCAGTTCAAAGGGGAAATCGGATGCAGTCGCGACTCGCACCCTGTCGCGCGAGCAGATCATTCTTGTGGGGTGGCAGCGACTGCAGCGGCGTCTGGATGAGCTCAAGCTTGCGGAACATCGAGTGAAGGATGACGGGAATTGTCAGTTTCGTGCCTTTGCTCAGCAGCTGCTGGGTTCCGAGGAGTATCACGAACTCGTCCGCGTGCACATTGTCACGTACATGAAGAGTGTGCGTGGGCGGTTTGATTGCTACTTTGCAAGCAAAGAAGAGGCCGACTGCTACTACCGGGATATGCTCAAAAATGGAACCTGGGGTGATGAACTCACACTGCGTGCTGCGAGTGATAGTCTGTTTATCAATATTCATGTGCTGTCATCGGAGCAGCAGAACTTCTACATTGCGTATCGACCCAGCGCAGACGCACCGCCGCCGCCAGCTTTCCTTGTTGATGTCGCCACTCTCCGAAAGCAGCGACAGCAGCACACCGGAGATGCCTCACGTACGAGTCTTGTGCAGCCGCCGTTGTTGCAGGCAATAGCGAATGCTAATGCCACTAGTACTACTCTTACTACTACTGCGGCTACCACTACTACTACTACTAGCAGCAGCAGCAGCAGCAGCAGCAGTACTAGTAATAGTAGTAGTAATAGTACTAGTGGCATTAGCAATGAAGCTGCTTCGGCCAAAACACCAGGGACAGTCCCAGTGCTCTCAGCGCCGAGCCTTGAAGCAGCGGGGACTGACACGAAGGCGGCAGATGAGGTTGAGGATGACGGGCACGATCTCGTTGACGCCTGTGCGCTGCAGCGCCACCTGCAGCGTAAATTGGCAGCCTCCACGATGCGGACTGCCTCCACGCCGGTGCTGGACATGTCTGCATTCAGTAGTTTTCTCATTCAGAGAACGGGGACTCTGCGTCAGGCAGCGTCGGACTCGCCTCTGGCGGCCGTGACAGGCGACGTGCTGTGCAAGAATGCACCGTGTGGGTGGTTGGATGTGAGTCTGGCCACCGGAAGCGGCAGCCTGAGCCCCGCGAGCAGCTCGGAACATCCCCTGCATTTGCGCTCCGTCTCGGAGGAGGTCGCCAAATTTCTTGCGATGGGCGCTGAGCGGATGGACAAGATGGATGGGCAACACATCACGGTGTTTATACCAAACTCCACTTGCGCGGTGAATAACATGGCGGGAGTGCAATGCAAACAAAGGGAAGAACAGTGGCAGCAGCAGCAGCAGGAGAAGTTGCTGTCTGACACCAGCATGTCCTTGGCCCCAACGCTACCGACAAACAGGGGATTTATCCTGTTTTCGCCAGAGACGGGTGCCAGCGGTGGCGGGGCCGCTGTGATTCTCGGAGGCGATCAGTCGCGGCTTCAGACACATACGCCGGATATTTCTTTTGATGCCGAGGCCAAGAGCAGCTCCCCCACCAGCACCAGCTACCTTCCAGTAGAGGAGGACCAGAACATTAACTTTCTCTTCGAGGGACACACAGAGCCAATCGATGTATTTCTTTCATATCTTTCCCCCCTACATTACAACGCCTTGAGTTTGGCGGTGGAACGTCCCTCCTCCAGCACTGAAAAGCAGCAGCAGCAGCAGCAGCAGCAGATGTCGTCTGGTGGTCAGGGTGTCCATATTATCGACCGTGAGGCGTCATTGCCATCCATGAAAAAGGCGGTTTTGGAAGGAAAAGTTCTGCAGAAGATGAAGTCTGCAGATGGAGATGGCTGCCCTTTGGAGTCTTGAATCTAAAGAGAGTTCTTTTTTTTTTTTTCTGTTCCTGTTGTTTAACACACACACACACGCACGCACGCGCACACATAATGAATAAAACGACAAACTAACACACTTTAACATGAAGTTGTTGCTGTTGTTGCTGTGGTGGTGGTGGAGAGAGAGAGAGAGAGAGAGAGAGAAGTATATTCATTGCAGGTTAAATGTTTCGTTTGTGCATATCTGGAGGATTTGGGGAGAGTGAAGTGTGTGTGTGTGTGTGTGTGTGTGTGTGTGGGAGAGGTGCACGCCCACAAAAGATAAGAGTGGGTCGTGATTGTGTTTGTGCCCCGAAAGTAACATGAAGGAAGAAGAAGAAGAAGAAAAAAAGAAGACGCCCACTGCATTTGTGCGTGGGAGGGGGTTGTCTTGGAGCTTCGTGGAGGGACGAAGAGGGGGAGACGAAGAGCGCGAAGGGGTAAAGGGAGTGGAGCGGGGGGAGTGGAGCGGAGTGTGTATGCGGAGTGGGGGTGGGGGGGGGGGGGGGGGGGGGGGGGGACCTCCACTTCACGCCCATCACACCCATTACGCGTCACCAGCGCTCTTGCTGGCGTTTCCACAACCTCAACAGACGCCTCTATGATAAAGAACAGTACCAAGGAGATTATATAAATATATATGAGTGTGTGTGTGTGTGTGTATGTGTCATGCACTGTCGTTTGATCCACCCCATAGAGAAATAAACACCCACAAAGAAGAAGAACAAACAAAAATGCAGTAGAAAGATAGAGATGGATGAAGACACACACACATGCACACACACATGCACATGCACATACCGGTATACACAAAATACCAGCGATGCGTTTAAAGAACAACAACAACACACGACTCACGGGGAGGAGGTGAGGTGGGCAGAGAGAAGTGGGGTAAAAAACAAAACAAAACAAAAAAAAAAAAAAACAGAGCGGTCTATTGGTAAAGAAGTGGCAATCCAGGCACATTGAGAGACCCTTGCTGGTTGTGGTTCTTGTCTCTGGCAGCGTGCGCACACATATGTATATGCCCTTCCTTTGTATATATATATATATATATATCATGGTGATGATGTTTGATGTGCACCCACGTGACGAGAATCGGCAACAAATGAAGGAGACGTCAACGAAGGCGTGCGACGTCGCTCGGCGTCCTCTATTAAAATAAGAAGCGTGGCAGCAGGCGTGCCATCTGCTGAGCAACGGTGTCAAGCACCATGCGGCGCACTACACCCGTCCGCGAAGTCTTCTTTGAGGCCTTTGCACGCGCTGCAACGGCGGCAGCGGCACTACTGCTGCCTTTGCCGCCGCCGCCGCCATCCACTTGTGGCCGAGTGCTCGGTGGTGGCGGCACATACTTGCGTGCCTTCACTCGCATCGGTGAGCCCTTGACGATCTTCACCTCCTCGAACTCCAACTTGGGCTGCTTCAGGGCATCGACGAGCTCGGCCCCTGCCATTGGCGCCGATCGTCGCTCCTTCAGAATGCCCTCCAGCGTCACACGCTCGTGTTCTGCAAAGACGCGGTCAAAGTTGTCGAGCTCGTTGAGCCACAGCTGCACAGGGGTCGTCTTCTTGAGTACGTCAAGGCGCTTTTCCGTCTCGGAAATCTTCTTGTTGAGGTTCTCGAGACTCGTCCTCGTGTAGAATGTGAGGGGCTTCCGCAGGATGTAGTCGTATGAGTCATCGATGCGGATCAGACCCAACTTGGTGCAAACCTTCGCCAGGCTCTCCTCGGTAGAGTTGACAAAGTCAATCTTTCCACTGCGGAAGTGGTGTACAAACTTCATCATCGATTTCTCCCGAGCGAGCTCCGCCTCCAGAAGGCTCAAATTGCGCTGCCGCCGCTTCTTGTACAACTCAAGACGGCGGTCGTAGTGCCACTGTAGCACATTGGAGAGGTCACCCTCTAACGGTGAAAGAGTACCGTTCGGTGAAAAAACGGTACCGTTGATGTAAATGCGCTGCATCAGGGAGAGATCATTCTCACATTCAGCGTAGGTTGTCATGACACCCTCACTGAGATCCAAGTCAATATCAATGTGATTGGCACCTGAGTAGTCACCGATGCGGTGCACCACATCCTTCGCAGCAAGCCGCGACACATGCTCACGGAAGCCGTCCACACTAAGTGTCCACGGCAGCTCTGTGACATGCACGCGACCGCCCTTGTAGTACTGATAAGCACCGACCGCGGTGAACTCGCCGCAGGCACCTCGGCGCACCTCGCCTTGAAAACCAACTGCCCACGGCACGAGCCGCCGTGTAACGGATTTTGCCGATTCACCGTTGATCATGGCGCGCACCGCCGTGGAGACATCAAGCGGATGAAAAGGGGGAATGTTTGACGCAAACCCAAAACCAATTCCCACGCTTCCGTTACACAGCAGAAGCGGAATGATGGGGACGTAATGGTTTGGCTCCACCTGCTGTCCCTCCTCCACAACGTAGTCAAGGATGGGATCATCCTCACTAGGGAAGATCAGTCGCGCAAAACTAGACAGTTTGGTGAAGATGTAGCGTGCAGCAGCGTGATCATTGCCAAGCTGTTGCCGCGAGCCAAACTGACCGTCAGGAACGAGCAGATTGATGTTGTTACTGCCTGTGAAATTCTGTGCCATTTTAATCATTGTCTCCTGCAATGAAACCTCGCCATGGTGAAAGGAGGAGGCTTCTGATATGTACCCTGAAAGCTGCGCCACCTTCGCCGACTCATTTCCAGACCTCCGCATGATGGCCCAGATGATTTTACGCTGCGATGGTTTCAGCCCGTCCACAGAGTGCGCCAGCGCACGCGCATTACCTGCAAGGGCGAAGTGCACCATCTCCTTGTGAACAAAGTCTGGGACAGTGAGTGTTTTCTTGCTGCGATCAATGTCCACCTCCCCCGTGAAAGCATTTGCCTTTGTCATCCAATCCTTGCGCCATTCCACCTCCTGCGAGTCAAAGACGCTGTCAAGCAATTTGTGATCATTGCGATCCACACAAAGGCGCATTGTGTGCTTCTCCATGTCCTGAAAATACTCCTTCCCCTCTGCCGTTGTGGATGTACCGAGTCCCTTGTAGTACTTCGCCGTGTAAGGCACTTTTCCCTGCGTCTTTTGCCACTTGTGGAACTCCTTCATGCTGAAGAAGGACAACACCGTCTTGTTCCGTAGGCGCACCTTCACAATTGGCGTAGAAAAGATAGAGATGAACCCCGGGCACCGCGTCAGCAAAGAAGGCCAAAGCGATTCAAACGCGTTGATGACAAGACCCTTAATATGGGACCCATCCGCATCCTGATCCGTCATGACCAACACGCGTTGGTAGCGCAGCTCGTCGGCATCCTTGTACACCTTTCCGAGCTCAATTCCAAGTGCGCAGAAAAGATCTTGCAGTTCCTTGCAGTTTTTAAGCCGCTTGAGGTTGTTGTTGCGTACGTTCAGCAGCTTCCCACGCAGCGGAAAGACGCCAGTGTATCGCTTCTGCTCACTTGACAGCGAGTTCTGGGCGAGGGCCTTTGCGGAATCCCCCTCGGTAACAATAAGCGTCCGAACATTCTTCGGGTCACGACGTGTTGTTGTTGCGTCGACTAATTTAGTGATGGAAGCGAGGAGGGCTTTACTGTTCAGACGTCGCCCAACACCCATTTCCTTGTTGAGTTCCTGCGCGAGCTGACCCGTCAGGGTCGTTACATGCGACTCGAGGAACGGCATGTGGAGAAGAAAGTCCACCACCTCCTGCCGTGGCACACGCGGCATCGACACCGGCGACACAAGCCGGGACTTATTTTGGGAGTCAAACTTTGGCTGCACTTGTACGAGGAACACGAGGATGGTGAAGTGCCGAAGCACGCGGTTGGTGTCAATCACTTTGTTCTCCTTCTTCAACGCCCGCTCGACGCTCTCCAGTGTGGATTGCAGGATTTCATGCGCAGCCGTGCAGTGCGTGCCACCGTTGAACGTCACCACGCCATTTACCACACCGAAAGTTCGCCGCACTCCGGCAGTCAAGGACGGCACGAATGCAACAGAGCCATTTCGGCTCTCGTACACATATGGAGCTGGCGGCATCTTTCCATCTGCTGTTGGAAGGCAATACAACGCGGCATAGTCCTTGAAGGTCTTGAAGGCAAACGGTGTGCCGTTCAGTGAAATCTCGATACTCGGGAACATTGCGGCGAGGTCCATGATACGCTTGTGCAGCACACGCTTCATATCATGTGAAATTTTGTTCTCCTTGAAACCGAAGCGTTCATAGTCGGGCATGAACTTCACACAGGTGACGTTCTTTTCCTTTGGGTCGACAGTTGTCACGCGTGGGGCAGTTGCCCTGCGCATATGGTCCTGCCAGGTCATGTGAAATTCCCTCCCCTTTGTGCGACAGCGCACAGAGAAGCGGTGCGACATGATGTTTGTGAGCTTTGCGCCGTAGCCGTGGCGACCTGCAACGGTGCTCTGAGGGTTGTCGTCGTAGTTGGAGCTGGTGAGCAGGTGCCCAAAGACCATCTCTGGGATGAATAGCTTGTGCTCCTTGCTACGCACAATGGGGATGCCAGCGCCGTCATTTTCTATGGTGATCTCGCCAGAGTCGGTGATGTTGACGCGGATGTACGTCATGCGACCGCCCTTGTTGTTCACATTGTCCGAGGCATTCAGCAGGATCTCGTCCACAATCTTAAGCAGCCCGTGATTGAGCTGCACCGTCTCCCACGACATATGCCCCTTATTGTGATCAAAGACAAACATGGGCGTTGCAGACGTCTCAACGCTGCCAACGTACATCTCAGGCCGCACCAGCACGTGGTCAATGGGCGTGAGCTTCTTGTACTTTGACGCCTCCGCCATGGCTGCAACACACGCACACACGCAGAGTCACTTTCTATCACACTTACTCCTTTTCGCTTTCTATCCTAATACGTGCCTGTGCGAGGGCAAACGATACCAAGAATTTCTGCGGCGCAAAAAAGGCTCCACACCTTCCAAGTATGTTACCTCAAGAAAGAGTGAAAGAAAGAGACAGCATCCACACACTTACATGAATAAGAACCAGCCTGGGTGTGGGGCCCCTTCTCTCTCTCTCTCTCTCTCTCTCTCTCTTCCCACCGTAAGTAAATAAATATGTTTGTTCGTGTGTTGTTTTCCCCGTCCCTTCTTCTCGGTGCGTGTCGGTGTGTATGTCTATGTATTTTATTTATCCGCCCGTATGCGTACGTGTATTGGGTATGGAATATATGTATGGACTGATGCACACACGGCTCTGGGATCCACGCAGAGGTGCGGTGCACACACACACACACACACACACACACACACACGCACACACGCAAGCGAGCAGATGACTCGGGCTGCCACGCCTTGTTTTTTTTTCCCCACGCGGAGAACCCGCCACCACCGCCGCCGCCGCCGCCGCCAAACAAACAAACAAAAACAAGTAAAAAAAAAAAAAAGAAAGAAAGAAGGACTTGCACAAGTCACACCGCACCGCACAAGACAACACAACAAACACGGCAGCAAGCCACCACACATCATTTCCTCGTGATTTCTCAAAGGGGAAAACGAGCCGGAAGAGAAAAAAAAAAAAGGAAAACTAACCAACCGCCCCGAATCAATGACGAAGGAAGCGAAAAGAAAAAGAGAAACAAAACAAAGAAAACTACCACCATCACCACTGCTACTGACGCGCACTGGCGCCGCCGCTGCCGCCGCCTCCGCTACGAAGACCACCACCACCACCACCAGCACCAGCAGCAGCAGCAGCAGCAGCAGCAGCGGCAGCAGCAGCAGCAGCAGCGGCAGCGGCGGCAGCGGCGCTAGCAGGTTCTGCAAGACAATCAACACACTTTGCGGCACCACTCGTGTACACCCAATCTTACATTCACTCACGCGTGCTTACGTATACGTATGTGATGTTATATACATACATACGTATATACATATACGCTTGCCGTGTTGACTCGCTGCCTCAGTTTGGCTGGCGTGCACCGCCCCGAAAAACCCCCAACCCCTCCCACATGCAACGCTGCTGCTGCTGCTGCTGCTGCTGAGGGGGAGGGGTTGGGAGGGGGCCAGCGGAGACGGAACAGAGTGATGTGGAGCCCCGATGCAGCATTACCACACACACACACACACACACACACACACACACACACGAAGAAACCAAAAAAAAGAGGAAGACGAGAAACTGAGCAAAGGATAAAAAAGAGGGAAAGGCCAAAAAAAAAAAAAACAAGGGGGAACCACACGTATTGGAGCAGAGGCAATCAACAGCAAAAAAAAAAAAGACTCTGAAGGAATCATCGCAACTGCGAACATCGATATTCGCTCCACTCACACCCACCCCCCAATATTTCTCTTTCACCTCTACTTTGTTTCTGCATCACTTGACATGCATTACACACACTTCACCCCGCACCCCTCCACCACCACCACCACCAGCAGCAGCAACAGCAGCAACAGCGGACTGGACTGGACTGGGATGGTGCAAAACAACACGGTGAGGCATAACCAACAGAGCGATAAATCACCGCCCTTGCAGACCCCATGCACCTCCTCTCTCTTGCCCCCCCCTCCCACACACACACACACACACACAGACTCCCATCCTCACCGCCCTCCTGCATCATCTCATCCACCGTGACCCAATCCTTCAAACGCATTTGCTCTTCCCACCCATTACCCCTCACTGCGCCACGTGTTTTCTTTCGCCTTTACCCTGCATTTCTTAAGGTTCCCTCTGTTACCTTTATGTCTGGAGAGCCCGCGAAGAATAAACAAGCACACATATATATATATATATATATATATATATATATATATATATGAAGAAAGAAAGAAAGAAAGAGAGAGATGGTTGATTGTCTGCATGCGCTTCAGTTCCGTGATATCCGCAATGTGGGGTTGTTCTGCGCCACGTAGCGAGATCCGGGCTTCTCCCGTGGTCGCTTGTGGTTCAGCAGCAATGTAGGAATGTGAATACTGCTTCTTCTCGAGTTCTTCCAGTAGGGAAACAGCGGCCTGCCCCAGTGGGGAAAGCGTTCAGGGATATCTGAGTACAACATAATGCCATCGTATCCCGAATCCACCTCGCTTGGCAGCACGCCCGTGTGAGCGAGTACAATGTCCCGCACCTCGGATACAGTGGCAGATTTGCTTACCGTAACAACAAACGGTTGACCAAAGACAGCAGGACGGGCAGAATACATCTCATACAACTCTCCGTGGCAGCATGCAAGGCGGAAGAATCTCTTCTGCAGCGGCACCGCCGGAACTACATGCAGCCTCAGCGGCTCGACCAGGGTCTCGATGAGTTGAAGGCACTCCTTGTCCTTGCCCCTGTAGTGGCAACCACCAGTGTTACTTCTGCTTCTGCTTGTGCTTCTTCTGCTTCTGCTTCTGCTTCTGCTGCTGCTGCTGCTGCTGGTGGTGGTTCTGTCGTCGTCGTTGTCGTCGCCACCATCATTATCATTATCGTCATTGATGGTGTTGGTGGAGCAATTGCTGCCATTCCCACTGATGTTGCTGTTGCTGTTGCTACAGCCGCCGCCATGGTTGTCACTTCCCATGGGAACCTCAATGATCTTTCTGATGACACCCAAAGAAGCATCCATTACAAGTACCAAATAGTGCGATCCAATCGTAAATGAAGGGTGTACCACGCTGCCATCATCATTTTTGTTTTTGTACCTCCTCATCTCAGTCTTCCTGTTGCTTCCAGAGTGCTTTTCCTCGTCGATGTTTTTTTCCGACGCACGCTGCAGCATCTGTCTACACCTCTCCAGTGTCCCCTGCAGCAGTTCCTTGAACGTGGTAGGTTGCCGAATCACGACCTTTTCCATGTAGAGCGACTCGTTCTTCTCCGTGTAAACTGTTACAACGACTCGTGGTCGTTTCTCCAGAATGCGTCGTGGCTCCCGCAGCACCTCAAAGAGCAGCTGCGGCCTTTGGTTCCGCTTGAGAATGCTCTCAAGCGACGTGATGGTCGGTAAGGGATCCGCCTCCAGTGTCACCAACTCCATGCTCTCGTTGTCGCTGCTGCTGCTGCTGCTGCTGCTGCCGCGGTAAAGCCGGATAAAGTTGGGATCGTGGCCACTCAGAACCCCAATCGTCTCACAAACCGCTTCATACGTCCAGTAAATGTTTAAAAAGTGCGTGTACGTGCCGACCACATGGAATCTCCATGGTGGGTAAAATACCGTGCTGAAGTTGTTTCCGTCCACATCAGGCGTCGAAAGCACAACCTCCACGGCTGGGGAAACACTTGCCACAGCACCATCCTCTCGGTTTCGCCTCTTCCTCTTCCGCTTGCTGTTGCTGCCGACGCCAGTGCTGCCTTGGTCAATGAAGGGCGTGTGCGACGTCACAAACCCGTCGAAAACAATGTGATGCATATGAACGAGAACCATGTGAGGCACGCTATCCAAATAGCACTCAAGCTTCGTCTCGTGGCACACCTGTGGCACATCACCCCGTTGACCAACCAGAACACTGGTGGTTGTGATTTGCGTCGCAATGAGCAGATCATCATTGCGTAGTGGACGAACACTGCCTTGTTTTTCTTCAAACATTTGCAACTCCTCTGCTGACGCGCAATCCTCACCAAGCAACTCGCGAAGTACATCTGCACATGATCCAACCGTTGCCTTCAGAGGCACCATCGCAGAGCCTGCGTACACCACACGGCATGTGATGTAGTTAAAGTAGTTGAAAAACAGTAGAATTTGATCGTTCCTGACTGGAGGCAACGCCGCCTCAGCAGGAGAAAACTTTGGTTGCAGATCCGGTAAAGCCGACGCGGGGGCACTCAAATGCACGTCACGCACCTTCAATGGCAGCGTTGCATGAGGCACATCGATGCTAAACTCAAGAGACACTATGAGCCTTTTATCCATGTTAACACGGATGAATACAATCTGGTCAAAGGTGGTGTGCCCCTTCCTGTATTCGTAGTGCCGACCTTCCACGTCACGAAGGATGAGGTGTATGTAGCCATGCATCGATCGGTACGTATACTGCTCCAGGTAGAACGTGACACCATCAAGTTGAACTGGCCTTTGCAGCGAGATGAAACACAGAACGTAGTTTAGCTCCTCCTTGTAGCGCGATTCCTTTATGAGCGACGTCGCATCCGTGACTGGAAAGGGACGAATGGTTGTCGGGAGCTGCAGGTACAGGCAGCGACACATCAAGGTATTCCTATCGCCCCCTCCAAACTCCAGGTACTCCTCCATTACGATATCACAAGTGCCGTTGTGTTTCATGAGTGGCACCGATGGGCGAATGTAACGACCTGGTTGGGAAAGCCAGAGACGGAACTCATTCGGTTTCAACTGCAAAGTGCTCAGTTTCCTGTGGGCGGCAACCGCCTCATACACAGCCCGCACGGTGTCAGTCTTCTGCATATCCAGCCTAATGCCAATTCCGCCATATGCCTGCATTTCCTTCGGGAACGTCTCTCGCTGAAATTTATCGACGTAGTCAGAGATGATCTTGTCGGTGAAGACAAACAGAGTTAGCTTTCGGCGCTGCTCATTCTCTTCCTCCTCTCTGCGCTCGTCCTCCAGAATTCCACGCTTAAGCTCTTCTTTCACCCACTGCGGAATAATATCCGTCGGTGAGGGTGCAAACACCTCGGCGCAGTCGGCACGACGTACATAAGACAAAATGTACGCGTTGTGTGTAGCCAACGAGTAATGATGCTTGCCCTGCCGCAGCAGCGGACCACCAAAGTTGTCGTTGACAGCAACAATCTCCGGTACGATCGTCACCCTATCATCATCAAACTCAATCCACCGCGTGAACTTCCCCTGCTGCGGATCCCACTCGCGGATGTAGCAGTAGTAATGTCCGCTGCGCACCGATCCGCGGTGCACAATGACACCTTGTAGGTCATAGATCGCCGGTGAGTCCGTGCTGAAGGGATGCCCTGATGTCGACGGTGGTGCCGAAACAGTGGCTTCTGCTACCCTTTTGTTGTCTCTCTTCTTCTGCTCTTCTTCTTCTTCTTCCTCCTCTTCGCGTTTGTTTGCCCACCCATCCACCGCCCCCGGCATCCCGCCTTTCTCCACTTCTTCCTGCTGTTGCCTTTGCAAACGCCCGCCGCGCTCAAATTCCTCCAAGCTCAGCTCCACAGGGAACTCCAGACGGCTGTTAATCTTCTTCATCTCGAGTGAAGGCGATGTGAGATCCATTTCAAATCTCTTTAGGTGAAACCAAATAACCGGAGGAAAGCGGCAAAACTCGTAGCTTTTCTCTGCTTCCTTGTACTGCGGCTCCTTTCCGGGTTCCTCAACGCGATACTTGTTGTCACCAATCAGTAGCTCCTTGGTGGTAAGAGAGCGCAGGCTTTCCACGAGTGTGACATGTGGGCCCAATGGCAGGTGAATGTCGTAAAACGTGTCGCGCCTCCGCGAGCTAAAAGTCTTGTCAAGCGTCTTCACAACTTGCTCACCAATACCCTGGAAGAGTTGGTTGATGAAACCTTCGGTCACTGTCCCTTTCATTCTTTCCTCGAGGTTGTCCCGTAATAGTGTGGCCATCTCCTGAATGTCATGTTGGACCAACAACTCCGCATCTGTCCAACCGAATGCGGAGGTGAGTTTTTTGGTTTGCGTCGCCCCTTTGCGCATTTCCATATTATAAAAAAGACACTGCAGTGCCTGTGGAATGGCACAACTCTGACTACCATCCTCTGTTGGCGTGAGGTACACGGTGTTTCGGAAGTAGCGAAGGTGAAACAGAAGCTGCAGGAGGGAGTTCAGGTAACACGTGCAGCCCTCGTTGATGAGTCCCACAGGGAAGGAGGATGCAGCAGCAGTAACCGTCGTCTCTGCTCCCAGCACATCATCCGTCAGGTCATCGATACGCGTGAAGCAAGTGCCTTGGTTTCGCGGTGGAAGGGGCGGCATAATATAGTCAGTTTCATCGCCTCTTGAGCCCATCGAACCCCTCGGCGGGACGAGCATCCCACCGCTGCCGGAAGATGAAGAATCGGACGATGAAGCCTTTTTACGTATCAGTAAAATCTCACTCGTTGCCTCATCGGTCCCGCCATCTTTAGGCCAACTCTCATCGGTTCTCCCCGAATTCCACATCACCGTACGCGCTCGTGCGTCGAACGCCACACACACACACACACACACACACACACACACACACAACTTGGCTTAAAGTGCAATGTTTTCAACTGCTGCTTCTTCTTCTTCTTCTTCTTCTTCGCTGCTCTCCTTGTGATTTTGCTCGCCCACCCACCCCCCTCCATACCACCACCACCACCACCATAACCACCATAACCACCAGTGAAGGAAACAGCGCCGGTGGGGAAAAACAAAAAACAAAAACAAAAACAAAAAACAGAGAGACGAGCAAAGGAAGACAATGCGTTCATGGCACCACCAAGTGTATTGAATAGAAAGAAGAGGAGTAACACAGACACACAGAGAGACTTAGACGTGCACAGAGAGATAGATAGATAGATAGATGGATATATCGAGACGAACACCAAGCTGTTTTAATGGAGCAATCCCCTCTTGCTCATGTACCCGTAGATGAGAATACACACCACAAGGCATGTGATCCAGTAAAGGGTGTAGCCATAGTCCAAGCTAAACTCCGGCATGTGCGGGAAGTTCATGCCGTACACAGCAGCAAGAAATGAACATGGTGTGAAGAACACGGAGAACTTCGTCAACACCGCCATTAGCTCATTTGAGCGGAAAGATTGGAGGGATATGTGCAGGTTAAGGAGTGTTTTTGCATCGTCTCGAACCTCTAGCGCTCGGTCAATGAGTTCGATGCAGTGTACGCACATTTGATTGGCATGCTCTTTACTGCACAACCTGAGTTTGGTGAAGCTCTCCGCGAGCACCGTCTTTGTGATGTTGAGCATGCGATATTGGACGCTTGTGCGGCGGTGTAGGTGATAGAGGAACATGTTCATGGCACCCTTGTCCATTGAAGTTGCGTTCTTGCCGTCCAGTAGTTGTGTGAGAAACGGGGAATGTGAGCTATTCGCGAAGAGGGAGAGAATTTTTCCCTCCGGAAAGCGACTCTTTGAGTCGCTATCATCGCTGCGCTGCTGGTTGCACTTCCCCGTTAACTCTGACACAAAGAGCTTTGATTCGCATCGATCGAGGAGGTTGGCATGAACGTCAAGAGAGCTATCGTACGTGTTTACGGCATCGTGCAGGATTCTCACAAGGAATTCCTGAAAAGAGATGTCGTTCCCCTCCATCAGCGATTTCCACTGCTCCCGCATGTTCGCCATAATCGGACAGTCCATACGGTGAATGGTGATGACGACCTTCTGGGCGAGATCCACCACAAAGATCCGGCGGTTGGTGAGCTCCAGCACGCTGTCATCGTTGAGCGCAATCCTAGGAGTAGCGACACGCAAGCAGATGAGGAACTGCGTTGGTGCCTCGGGCGACGTACAAATCTGCGGAAGAACCAATGAATGGTCCCGGTCCGTCAAGAATGACTCGGTGATGTTGAACTGTCGTGTCAAGAGGCGCAGCGCGGCGTTGTACCGCCGTCGCGAGGGGTCGCGGCCAGTCATATCGACCCAGTACCAGTTGAGGCACATCTCGAGGTCCGAATTGGATGACACGCTGGATGGCGCCTCGTCATCACCCAATCGTCGCTCTTCACCCATCATGCTGCCAAGCTCCTGTTCTGACGGAATCACAGAGACGGCAGACGCCACCAGACCTGCATTCGTGCCGGGGCCGCGGTGCCGGGAAAGAAAATAAGGTGGTCGCAATTCGTGTTCCTGCAACTTCACGTCTCGAAAACTGTTCCCGCGGGAGCCCCGACAGTTGAAGTACTCCACATGCACCTCATGTTCGGAGAGGAGCTGAGTCGGCGCACGCTCCAGTCTCCCTTTTGTACCGCCTATCGACACTGGCCACGGTGGCTGAAACGTCCCGTATCGTCGGGAAGGACTCCACGACGCTGCGTTGCAGTTGTCGGGGGTCATGGGTAGACCACGCAGGGAAGAGTCCCGCTCGCTGTTCGTCGTCAAGTTGATCGCATCGGCAGGAGGCTCTTTCATAGGAACCAACCCGATAGACTCCATTTCAGACCCCGTCGCAAGTGGGAGCCACACCTTGGCGCGGGGCGCAACCATGAAGCCGCTCACTCTACTACTACTACTACTACTGCTGCTGCTGCTGGTGGTCGTCGCCGTCGTGCTGCTGCCGCCACTGTTCTTGCGCTTC
The DNA here is from genome assembly GCA_030849745.1 of Trypanosoma scelopori. Classification (NCBI taxonomy): domain Eukaryota; phylum Euglenozoa; class Kinetoplastea; order Trypanosomatida; family Trypanosomatidae; genus Trypanosoma; species Trypanosoma scelopori. Next base: position 97,857 of record JASANX010001055.1, read on the forward strand.
AAAGAGCGCCTGCTTCCGTGAGAGCCCCTACTTTGCCGGCTTATCCTTCCGCGGTTGCCGTGCTTCTCCATGGCACGCGAACTTCCCGTGCACGACGAAGCACACGAGTCACCGTCCATCTGAAGAATTCGGAGCTTTGCGCTGCAGAACTCTTCTTCTGTGAGTGCACCTCCTTGGTACAAGGCGTACAGTTCCTTGATGCTGTCCACCATTCCAGCCACATGATGGAGCCTCCTTGGGGCAGCCCCTTCTTCCTGTGCGGTCGCGTTGCCACCTTCCACACGCGGCACCGGCCCTGAAGTGCTCATCACACTCACTATCTCTAGTGAACACACACACACGCGAATACAACGCACTACTTGAAAGGAATTCTATAAATAAATAGAGATGTATGTATATATATATATATATACACTTTACACCAAATGCTCAAGTGTCACGAGGTTATCTCGCGAAGC